>JBBPSV010000103.1:0-33255 GCA_038093795.1 Retiboletus fuscus
GGTTGCCTGACCTCCCAAAAATCAGGCAACTGCAACTGGTCAAGTCTGAAAAATCAGGCAACTGGCAACTGCAGTCCAGTTGCGACCAGTTGCAGTCCAGTCCAGTTGCCAGTCTTTTTGCAGTTGCGCAACTGGACTTTAAAACACTACGAAGGCAGAATGGGCACTTGTATTCTGGGTAGTCAATGCACCAGTGTCCAAGGCGGTGACAGTGAAAGCAGGACATGTTGTACAAGGGGTGATCAGGGGATAGGCTGATCTCACCTTCGTTCATTAAATGAACCCTCTCGAGGTGATCGATGAGGTTGACCTTGCTAGGGGATAGCGGAGAAGACGACGCAGATGGCGTCGGAGCGACAGGCTCAGTGGGCGAGGGAACGAGGATGGTTTCAATGGGCGAGGGAACAAGGATGGTTTCAATGGGGAGAGGGGGTCGAGTGGGAGGAAGTGGGAGATCAGCCTTAGCAAGGTCCTGCGAGTAACGTTCAATGTCAGCAATGAAGTCCAGCATATCAAGCTGGTGCATGGCTGATAGGAGGTATGTGCGGATGTGGCAGGCTACAAGGCGGAGCTGGGTGGAGAAAAACTCCAACTGGGTATTGGCGGAGGTAAATGAGGTGATGGGGTCGAGACGTGAGACCTGTAAACAGGCTAAGTATAAGGATTCAAGAGGGGAATCTACATCTAAGTGGGCTTGCATCATGGCAGCCAGGTGGGAGTCTCGGAGACAGGTTTGGAGGAGGCATCCTGACTTGCATGACAGTGGGTTGGACCAAAGGGTGTATGCGAACCAGGGTACATTGACTGAGAGAATTGTCTTGGGTTTCTCTTCCTCATCAAGGACAGAGGGCCAAGGGAGGGAGTTGGTGTTCCAACTGGGGGTGGCTGTGTGTTACGAGTTGACCTGGCCCCGTTCATTTCATTTCTTTATTTTACTTAGCTTAGTCCTGATGGATCGCTATCCATCTCGTCTGGCCTCACCCAGACCACTCTCATGCAGCATGTAGGTTGAGACTCCCACGGACTGCATCTTCTTTTCATTTCCGACTAATGACCCCGCTGTCGTTGTCGCTTCGGGCCGTTCCGGCCACTTCTTCGTTTCATGATAATCGTTGATAGACAGCTGCTTCTGATCGACACTGATCGACAGATCCGCAGCAGATGTGACTCGTTTCGACTCATCCCGAGTCCTTACGCTTCCCCGAGTCACATCTCCCTTCATTCCGCATCGACCCGTACCTTCTACGAGGTTCCATGCCTTTCCATGACCTGTGTATATAAACCGTAGTTCCTACGCTTGTATTCCCTAAGCTAGAGCTACTCAATCATTGATAACTCCTACACTTGATCTCCCAAGACCGGGATAAGACTCGTCCTCATCGGACTCCTCGTATCCTTCGACGCTGAGCGTGCTCTTCATGAGCAGATACCTCGCCCGAAGGCTCTTAGTCGTACCATAGCGTCTCGAATGCTGGTACTTCCTTAGTCCCTAGAAACCCCTTGAGTCTACGCTCGACCCTACCCGGGCCAAGCGTGACACTGTGGTGCTGAGGCAATTGTCGGCGAGGACCATGGGAGGGTGGATAGTAGGAATTGAGAGTTCTTGGGCAAGGGGGGAGGATTCATTGACTCCCTCAAGTGAGGGAAGAGCGGAGTTGGTGAAGGAGGACTCGGTAAGGGAAGACTTGGTAGATGGGGAGTAAGACATGCTGCAAGTGTCGAAGGTTGGTGGGACTTGGTTGGTGATGCTCACGTAGAGACCAGCACATAGAGTTCTAAGGAGAGAAGACCTTGGGGTGAAGCTTCTTATAGCTTTGGAGGATTGCTTGGGCATGTTTGAACTCCTGTTCGGGGAGCCAGGTGTCATCGGTGGCGGTGAAGCCGTGCCAGCGGATGAGGAACTGTTGGTTGGCAGTGGAGCCCCAGTGTCATACAATCTTTTCAATTTCGTATTGCTCTTCTCCATCAATAAGATCAGGTGGGGGTGATGGGAAGTTGGGGCTGTGTATGGAGTTCTCCTTGTAGGGGGTGAGGAGCAAGGTGTGGAAGACCGGATGTATTTTCCACGTCTTGGGGAGATGGAGTTGGTACATGATCAGAGACAGTACCTTGGTAATGGTAAAGGGTCCTTCATGTTTCAGGGCAAACTTCAGGTGAGTCAGGTTGCATTTCAAATTTCTGGCCTCAAGCCATACTTGATCACCTTTCTCGAATGGGGTGAAATTCTTCTTGTTCTGAGAAGCCATGACTTGCCTAGCTAGTTTGTGCACAACAAGGACTTCTTGGTGAGCCACAGTAAGTTCTTTGATGCAGTCCTCCACAGCGGGAAGATCCATGAGCAGGAGGACGGTAGGGACCAGGGTGGGTTCATATCCCATCATTAGGTAAAATGGAAATTTACCAGTGACAGAATGAGGGCAGTGATTGTGAGCAAATTCGGCATGAATAAGCTGATCAGCCCACGTGGAGGGGTTGTTCCCCACAAAGATCCACAGGTAGGTCTTGAGTTCCTGATTGATCTGCTCAGTTTCCCCATCAGTCTGGGGGTGATACGCAGTGGATAACGCAAGGGAACATCCGAGAAGCCTACCGAGTTTTTTTGCGAAGTGAGAGGCAAATTGGGGGCCTCGATCAGAGATGATCTTCTCGTAGAGGCCAAATCTGGGATAAACCTTTTTGAAATAAAGGACAGCAATGTCCTCTACAGTAGCAGTCTTAGTGGTGGGGCAGAAAATAGCCCCCTTCAAAGATGCATAGTCGGCCCAGACTATAACAGCCATGAAACCGTTGGACTTGGGGAGATCCATGATCATGTCACAGGAAATCTGCTAAAAGGGGCGTGTGACAGTGGAGCAGTTGGGCATGAGCAGAGGGGTCGTGGGATGGGTGTTGACCTTGTGCTGCTGGCAAAGAGCGCAGCCCTCGACATACTTGCGAACGTACTGGGCCAAATCAGGCCATCAGAACTCGCTTGCAATGAGCTGTCGAGTCTTAAGGAATCCAGGGTGACTGGCAGACTCATGGTCATGATACCGCTGAAGGATGGACTTACACAGTCTGTCGACAGGGGGGATGTAGACGTGGCCCTGATAGGTGAGCACGCCTTCGTGAAGCTGCCAGTCACTGAGGTGGGAGCGGAAGGCGGTGGGGATAGAGCTATCAAAGGCTTGAAGGGTCTGAAGAAAAAGGGGATCATCCTGTGACATAGTCTTAATGTGATCCCGAAGTGCAGAGTCAATGAGCCAGACAAAGATGGAGTCCAGGAGAAGAACCATCTGGGTGTTGTCCAGCATGTGTGCTAGAAAATCCAGGTGGCAAGATAACGCATCAGGTCTGGCTAAGAGGGATCCTGGGACATGGATCATCTTATAGTTGAAGTCCGCCAGGTCTAAGAGCCAGCAGGCTTGACGGTGGTTGAGATTCTGAGGGGCATGAAAGTACGTGAGGTTCTTGTGGTCAGTGAAAACTTGAACTAGGGTGGAGGAACCATGGAGGAGGTGGCGCCATGACTTCAAGGCTCGGATGATGGCAAGTAATTTGCGGTTGTGGATATCATAGTTGTGTTCCACAGGGGAGAATGACTGCGACAGATATGAACAAGGGTGCCAAGCACTATTTTCGTCAGTCTGTAGCAGGATGCCACCTGTGGCCATGCCAGAGGCATCGGTCGCAATGGCAAAGGGGGCTGCAGGATCTGGGAGGTAAAGGACAGGTTTGGATAGGAAGAGTTCCTTTAGACGAAGGAACGCAGCCTCTTGTGAGGGTTTCCACTCCCAAGATTGGGTCTTCTTGGTGAGATCAATGAGGGGGCAGGCAATGGTGGAATAATCCAGGATGAATTGCCGATAGTAGTTGGCAAATCCGAGGAAGGACCGGACTTCTTTGACTGAGGTTGGTGCGGGCCAGGAGGTGATTCCATCAAGTTTGACAGGATCCATAGCAAGTTTACCTGGGGACAGAATCATGCCAAGATAGTCCATTTGTTCTGTAGCAAAGGAACACTTGGACAGGCGGTGAAACAACCCAATGCATCTAGCACTGAGTGGTCGTTGTGAGGGAGGAGACTAGGTCGCGAGCAACTTCGTAGTGGCCTTTATACTTGGCTAGAGTGTATGAATAGTAGATGAGGATCCCTAGTGTAAAGCACTTAAGCTTCGGAGGGGAGACTCTGCTCTTAGTATAGAGAATTGGGGAACTCTCCAGAAGAACAAGACTGGTGTTAGCCAGCGAGTTCTCTGGGTTTATATACTCATAGGCTTTGTATGTACATGTTTGGTTTGTAACTACATATAGGCATATTGTGTGGCAGCATGAGGCATAATGCTGTGAGATGGAAATTAAAGAAGAAGCATGATGTGTAATGCACAGCAGTGCACAGGAATGAAATGGAAGAGAATCATAACGGAAATGAAAGAAGCAATGCACACAGCAAAGCACAGCATGGAAATGAAAGATAAGAGAAAGGCTGTGCTTGCCGGATGGTGCGACTTGGAGAGGAAGTAAACTCTATAAAAAGGTAAACAAGAACAAATAAAAGCGTCCATGATTAGATGGCGTGTGAGCATCCGTTGGTGCGATAAGAAGATAAGATAAGATAATGAGACTTAGTGAAAATCCATTAGGATAGGGACGTCGTGAAGTACCGATCGTAACAGGCGGAGGTGGAGGTCGAGCTCTTCCATCCGTTGGAGGACCCTCTTAGTCTGTTTGGTATGGAGTTGCTCATCTGGGGAGAAAATAAGGAGGTCATCCATATAAATGACGAGCCATCCTTCTGAGATCATGTCCTGGAACGAATCATTCATGAAACGTTGGAATGTGGTGGGGGAGTTGGTCATTCTGAAGAACATGACCATGGGTTCAAAGAGGCCCTTGTGAGTTAGGAAGGTGCCTTTCCATTGATGTCCATCTTTGATCTGGACATTGTTGTATCCCCATCGAACATCGAACTTTGTGAATACCTTGGCATTCTGCACTTTGTTGATGGGGTTGTCTATCCAGGGTAAGGGGTACGTGTCACAGATGGTCTGGTCGTTGAGCTTCTGGTAGTCCATGCAGGGTTGGAGCTTAGGGTTACCATCTGAGTCGAGTTCTTTCTTCTGGATGAAGAAGAATGGAGATGCTTGGGGGGAGTTGGAGGGGCAGATGGCACCAGACTGGAGGTTCTCTTCTAGGAAGGCTTCAGTGGTGTTCCATTCCCATGGGGATAGCAGGTACAGTTTGCTGATCTTGGGTTCGAAACCTTCTTTAAGGTTAATCTCGTGATCATACATCCGTTCCAGTGGGAGTTGTCCGATTGGTTGTTCTTCAAACACCTTTTGGAATTGCTCATACTCCGCCGGGAGGGTGACTTTGGGTTTCTTATTGAACTCAGCCTGTGCAAGTTGCATAGCCAAGGTGATCTTGGCGATGACGGGGGATCTGAGGGGGTAAAAACGTGATCCACACCATTGGATCCATCCTATGCAATAGTGGTCATGAGCTTGTTGACAGAACTCACTCTCAGATTCCTCGTCAAGGTATTCATAGAGTCGGGCATGGTCAACACAGTTGACCTTGACTTGGCATGGAGGGGTCCAGTTGAAGCTGGGTCTCTTGAATTGGTCGCTGTATTCAGAGATGGTGACATTGTGTTCCTGAAAAAGAACCTTGGATTGATCACAAGACTTGGGGATGTCAATCGTCTGTTTAAACCAGTCGATCTTTGGATTGGTGGAGCAGAGCCAGGGGAGTCTGAGGATAATGTTCTCACTTCCACAGGACATGATGTGGAAGAGAACTTTCTGGGTGATTCCTCCGGTGTTAGCATAGAGGGTACAGGTGAACCAAATGGCTCCATTGGAATTGCTAGATTGGTCGACGTTCCAAACTGGGATAGGTTTCGGAAGTTTTGTGAGGGGGAGCTTATGCTTTCGCACAAAGTCCCAGTCGATGCATGAGATATCAGTGCCGCTGTTGATCAGGGTGTGAGTGTCAACAGCTTTGAGAGTGTGCACAGGTACAATGAGCTGAACTGGGATTTGCATGGATTTGCAAGTCTCAGATACAAGTACATTAGCACATCTAGGAGGAGTCCATGTTGATGGGGTCCTCCGTTCTAAAAATCCTTTTGGAAGAAAGAGACTCTAGCTACCGACTCGTTTTCATCATTGTCCTCACAGTCAGCTAGCTCAGGAATGTCCTCTTTCTTAACCTTTCAGGTTTTCTTGGGCATCTTGGAAGAGTCGTAGACCTTGCACTCTTTTGCCATATGGCCAGTCTGGCAGCATCGGAGGCAATGGTCTTCCTTGAAGCACTTCTGCCTTTTGGCTTCAGTGAGCTTGGGGGGAAGACAGACCGTGTCGACATCCATAGTGTTGGGGTTCTTCTCTTCTTTCTTGGAATACTGTGGTACGTACGGGGTACCAGGTTTCTTGTGCTGCTGAACGATCCCTCAGGCTCGTCAGTGATGGGAGTCGAAGAGAGCCACCTTCTTGTACCAGTCAGCAACTTTAGTGGGGGGGTTTTCCATGTGGAGAATGTCGAACATCAGGTCTTCAGGTATACCCGCAGAGTAATAGGATACTAGCACCGAGTCGTCGGATACTCCTGCGGCGGATACTTGGGACCTGAACTGGGCAGTGTAGTTAGCCAAAGAAGGGGAAAACTCGCCCTTCTTTCCTGGAATCATTCACTTGGTGGCAAGCCAAGTGAGTGTGTTGGTAATCGATTCTGAATGGGAGAAAACTCCTTCAAAGTCAGCAATAAAGTTGGACCACTTCCTGAGAGAGAAGCCTCTGCCTGAGATCTTGGATTCTCTGAAGGTATCAGCCCATGTAGCAGCCATACCTTTCTTCATGAAAGAAAGAGCATAGGCAATTTGCCTAGCATCATTATTGTAAATTTCTGCATTGACGGATAGGTACAATTGTACTGATTGTAGCCAAGGCTTGGCTCTCATGAGGTTTCTGTCAAAGTCATCAGGGACTCCAAGATGGATTTCTGTGGGTTTGGTTCCCATAGTGGGAGTCTGGGGCTAGGCAGCGGGTAATGCCATGGCTGGGAATATTTGACCGCTTTGAGCGATCGGGGTCAGTGATGGTGGGGTAGGGCTGCAAGGGATAACTACTCCTGCTGAAAGCTGGTGAGACAGTAACTGAGTGAGTTCTTGTGATTTTGCTTCCTGGAAGGGAGAGCATAGCTCGAGGTCGGGGTTATCAGAGCCTTCAGTAGAGACTTCTGAGTCTGATGATTCTGAGGATTCAGCGGTTTGCTGTTCTGTGGCTCTCCACAAGGTGGAGATCAGTGGCGGTCAGGCTGAGGAGGAGGGCCTACTCAATGGTAGCTGTGACGTGGTAAGCTAGAGCTTTTGTTATGCTTGGCCCAGGTAGGGTTGAGCATAGACTCAAGAGTAGGTTCTAGGACAAAGGAGTACCAGCATTCTTGATGCTACAGCACATCTAGGGCCTTTGGGTGAGGTATCTGCTTACAAAGAGCATGCTCAGCATCAAAGGATACAAGGAGTCCAAAGAGGATGAGTCTTATCCCAGTCTTGGGAGATCAAGCATAGGAGTTATCTCAAAGATATGATTGAGCAGCTCTAGCTTAGGGAATACAAGCGTAGAGGCTATGGTTTATATACTGGGGCCATGGAAGGCCATGGAAGCTTATGGAACGAACAGGGAAACTAGGATGCAAAGGAGACATGACTTGGGAAAGTGTAAAGACTTGGGATGAGTTGAAATGAGTCATGTCCACTGTGGATCTGTTGATTGGTGTCAATCAGAAGCAGCTGTCAATCAAAGATTATCATGAAACATAGAAGTGGTCAGAACAACCCAAAGTGACAATGACAGCAGGGTCATTAGTTGGAAATGAAATATATGATATGGTCTGTGGGATAGTGACCTACGTGCCGTGAGACAGGGGTCTGGGTAATGCCAGATGAAGTGGATGGCGATCCACTGAGACTAAGTTAATTAGAGAAAAGCAAGGAAATAAATGAGGCCAGGTCAAGTCGTAACACCATGGGCAAGGCTGATGCCTTGTCTAGACAAGAGGATCATGCAATAGGTATTGAAACAGACAATACTGGAATACTGGTTATTCCCCCAGAACAAGTTTGTAGTGTTACAGAAGAAAGAATTGCAACAGATGCAGATGTCATACTCCCGAAAATCAGAACAGCCCTTAATTTATTAAAAGAATCTGATGTCACCTTATTCCAACAAAAGTTCAACCTCACCACCGAATTAGATCAGCTTCTCCATGATCAAACTGGAAAGATCTACATCCCTGATGATAATGACCTATGAATGGAAATCATCAGAACACACCATGATAATCCTATTGCTGGACATCCAGGATCAGAGAAAACCATAGATCTTATTCAACAAAGCTACACATGGCCAGGATTGCCACCACTTGTCAAAGAATATCTCATGCTGTGAAAGATGTGCTTGCTTCAAAACATCTAATCTTGCACCACCAGGCAAACTCCATCCCCTAGAACTACCTAATATGCCCTGGGAAGAAGTAACTGCAGACTTCACAACAGATCTTCCACTATCTAAAAGTTTTGACACAATCCTAGTGGTTATTGACTGATTCTCTAAAGAAGTAGAATTCATCCCTTGTAACAAAACAGTAATTGCACTGGACACAGCACATCTCTACCTCCACAATGTATGGAAGAACCATGGGATACCTCACAGCATAGTATCTGATCAAGGACCACAGTTTGCATCACAAGTCATGAAGAACTTGTGCAAGAGACTAGGAATTAAGCCCAAACTCTCCACTGCCTTCCATCCACAAACTGATGGACAGACAAAATGAATGAATTGAGACCTGCAACAATACCTTTGACTCTTCACTGCTGAAAAGCAGAATAAATGGGTTGACTGGTTACCTATTGCACAATTCTCCTATAACAGTAAGAAGCAAGCCTCTACCCACAAGTCACCATTCAATGTGACAAGATCCTACATCCCCAGGATGGGATTTGAACAATGTACTACCAAAGCCCCTGCTGTTGAGCAGTTCACCACTATCATGTAGGATACACTGGCTCAGACAAAAGACAATCTGGAGAAAGCTCAGAACTGAATGAAAGAACAGGCTGACAAGCACAGATCTGCAGCCCCTAAATATCAAACAGGAGATAAGGTCTGGCTCTCTACAGAAAATCTTAAACTGACTTGTGCATCAAAGAAACTATCTGAGAAATGGCTAGGCCCATATCAGATCACTAAGCTTATTGGAGACAATGCAGTTGAACTGAGACTACCTCACACTATGCGCATTCACCCAGTAGTAAATATATCTCAGGTGCAACCCTACAAGCAACGTCTAGAGGGACAACCTGCTGATCATCCAGGACCTGTGAATGTCACAAAGGATAGAGAAGTAGAATATGAAGTAGACCACCTGGTTGATAGTAGATTCAAGAGGAACAAGCTTGAGTATCTAGTCCACTGGAAAGGTTATCCTGAAGAAGATCGCACTTGGGAACCCCTGAGTACTCTCCCAGGAGCACAGGATGCAATTAAGAAGTTCCATAGGAAACACCCAAGTGCACCTCATCACATTCACCTTATGCAACCAGATTTCCTCTCCATCTTCACTGACTTTGGTCAACCATCACAAGAACTCCCAGATCACAAGCTACCCTTTAATCACCTGGAAGTTGATTTATAGAGATGGGATAGTGTTACAGACCTCAGGATATCATAGTATTTTTCTCCCTATTCATCCTAGCCTTCTACAATAACTCTCACATATAGCCCCTATCTATTACCAGGAGGACTACATACTCCAGCCTAGACTACCATGCTGGTAACTCATGGCCTACACATGTAAGCCTAGACCTCCTCATGTTACTCTAGACTACCTCACTGTACACTATCCTACATGAGTTCACCCTACTCATGTTCGCCTACCAACTTCCTTCACCCCCTCATGTACATAGCCTTACCATCCACCATCCTCACCTAGTCCTCATTGTAGCATAGCATATCATAGATCTAGTATACACAAGTGCAAACCCTAGGATAGTATATAAAGCCTCCCAGAGACTTGACTAGCCCTCCAGTCTTGTCCTCTTGGAGTTTTTCCAAATACTCCAGTGCTACAAGTCATCCTCCCTTGACCTATAGAAGGCTTAGCACCCTAGTAAGGTGTTCGGTCATTTCAGTTACCATCATCTTGTTGGACTTGTCTCTCCTCTACTGTTTTTCTCACAATGGTCAGTGTCCCCTGCTTCCCAGAATAGTCCTTAGTCTTTTGTCTTTCCTTCATTGGTCCATTGGTCCATGCATCCTTCTTCACATATAAGTACTCATCTCTCTTGTACTTGTGTTTTTAGTCTTGATCTATGCAATATAAGTGTTGCTTGATTCACCCCTTGAAGCCTTGAGCTTAACCACTTGCTCTTTGAACCCTCCATCCTCTTGTCCAGTACAACCAGATGTCAGTCTCTTCACAAGTATCACCTTAACAGATTCTCTCAATAGAGGAATCCCTGTTTAAATACACTTCACATAACAAAAGATCAAGACTCTCCTTGGTCCCATCTCCCTAGGTGAAGGACCCCACCACTAGTCACCATGAGCTCCAAAGGAACCTATGGCCTTGGACCAGATGACATCAATGTCAACCTCCCCAAGATTCCTGAAACTCAACCAACCTATGTATCTAGATCCCAACAGCTGTTATGATTTTCTCTCTTTTTCATTCTTGCATCATACTACTAGTTCACTATTGCCAATTGCTCACTTGGAGAGGCAACATCACCACTCATTATACTGGAGTGGGTTGTATTATCATCACTGGTCTATCTCAGATCTTCTGTTCCTTACTCTCTTAGTTACCTATTGTTCATTGGACTTAGTACTCCCCCACCATTTCTCTCACAATGGCTAGTATCCCCCAACTTCCAGAATAGTCTTTTCTTTTGTTTCCCCTTTCTTGTCTCAATGGTTCATGTGCATTGTCTTGGTCTATAAATACTTGTTCCCCTTGTATTGGTACTCCAATCTTGATCTTCATAATATAAGCATTGCTTGATTCACTATTGAGTCCTCTCTGAGATTAATCCTCAAATCCCTCCATCTCCCTCTCCTATTGATCATCAGACATCAGTCTCTTTATGAGTATCACCTTGATAGAACCTTAGGAGGAAGACCTTCTCTTTGTGACACTTCACATAACAACAACAGCACACCTCACAGATACTGTCAGGAGCTGCCAACCCACTCACTGCAGCCACCACCCCTACAATTGCCAGACCCTCTGCCCCAACACCCTCTACCCCAACACCACAGAACATCCCACTACCAAGCACCCCACAAACCCAGACCACACCAGCTACCATGGTCAAATTAAAAGCTGCTCTACCCACTGACTTCTCTGGAAAGCCCACCAATGCCTCATGATGGATCCAGGCCATGAAGGCATACTTTGCCTTGAACTCCACCTTATATATCAAAGATAGTGACAAGGTCATGACCACTCTCAACAAGATGAGGAAAGGGAGGGGAGCCTCCTTTGCTGACATGTGGTATGACAAGGTGGCTGATGTCAATATCCCCAACAATGAAAAAGACTTCAATACCTTTGCCACCAACTTCAAAGACACACTCTACCCCTACAATATCAAAGCCACTGCCTGCCTGGATCTCTCTAAGTTAGTCCAGAAGTCTATCAAGAAATCCAATGGAACCATAGATGATGGTTTCCAAACCTATATCACCAACTTCCAAAACCTTTGTGCTAAAGCTGGGATGACTGACCATGCCACCCTCATCAACCAGTTCTCCCTTGGACTAGACCAGAAAATTGCCATCATGATCCTCTCCATGTCCATCATCCCCACAACAATCACTGAATGGATTGCCAAAGCCAAAATGTTCCATGCTCAGAAGATGTGTATCCTTGTGCTCAGAGGCAGATGACCCCAACCCTTCTCCTTTTTTCTTTTAACTTCATCCAGAGACCTGAATACCATGGACATAGACAGCATCACCCTCATTAGCAAAACATCCTTTTTGACACAGTAAGGATCCCCACTTGACAGCACTGTACACACTGTACAGCACTGTTCAGGCTCTTTTTTTTCACTTTGATTCAGTTACTGTGATGCACTGTGATGCCCTGTACATGCTCTGGAACAATTAAAAATGAAAACCAGCGCCACTACAAAGATCCTGTATAGTCTGTACAGTGCTGTATAGTTAAAAAGTGATTTGCTGATGCTGTCCAAACTAACCCCTACTGAACAAGCCAAATGTATCTGAGAAGGTTGCTGCTTCCACTGTCACCTCCCAGGCCACAACTTGGCTAATTGTAAGAAGAATTTCCTCCCTCATCCTTCCAATACCACTTGCCCCCAGAATATCAGGAATGTGGAGGCTGTCACCAAGGAACTCCCTGAGACCCCTAAATCTGACATTGAGAAGTATATACAGTGGCTCAAACAACTGTCCCAATGTTTGCATGTTTTTCACTAATTGAAATGTACTAACTCTACAGGTAGTCCGAGGCCTTAACTATTGGTGGGGAATGAAGCTCCTACTCTTAGCTACAAATCCATCTCTTGGTCAACATATTTGGGTAGGATCTGGTGGAATAGTAGTCATATCAAAATGACAACTCATTGGGACAGTTGTTTGACTTTGAACTTCTATTACATATATCAGACCCTAGAATGCTGAAAAATGATTAGATGTCTTATGTAATGGCTCTATTATGTCACCATTATGCAATTAGTTATGGCACAACTGATATTAACCCTGCCATCATCAGTATATTTCCTTATTACTATCATACATCATCTCTCTTCTGATCAAAGAGAGAATATTATTTTTCTTGCTGTTTTTTATCTTTTCCATAGGCAAACCACATTCAAAACTGGAATAGGGAAGGCTACTATGGTTAAGGTCCTTTAGGAAGCCCATTCAGAGATAGAGAACCATCATGGTATCCATGCATTCATACTCTCTCCTACCAATAAATGTGCTATTGACCAATGAAGTGTTACTACCAAGGACAGTGTTGTAGTTGAAGTCATTTGTCTCATTGGTTCCATCATCAGCATTCCTGTATCCTCATAGATGGTAAGGAATACCATCAAGAAGATCTCACAAAAGGCTGGAGTAAAGCAAAACAAATATTTTGTCTGTTCCTCATAGAACAGGGAGATTGGCCTTTGCTCTTAAGTACCAGCATTGGACTACAAAGGACTGGAAATAACTCAGATGATTAGATGAGACCAAAACCAATAGAACTAGGTTATTTGAACATGAATATCTGAGGAGAGGAACAAAGAGGGGCTTATTTTAAATGAGGTTACAGATGTAGTCAAGTGTGAAAAAGATTTACTGATGGTATGGGACTATATTGGATGGAACAGTATGGGAAGTTTGAGTGAGGTTGAGGAAAAGATGGATGATAAATAATATGTGGACATTTAGGAGGCAGGGTTACTGCAGAACATGAAGAATTTTGGACTTTCTTGAAATAAAGTCATCTTTCAGAAGAAGAATAATCCCAAGTATACCTCCAGAAAGCCCAGATTGCTTTGATGAGTAATCAATCAAGCTTTTGGATTAGTCTTCATGGTTTCCAGATGTCAAAGCCATTTAACCCACTTAAAATCATCTCAAAATATACCCTCCTGGTTATAAAAGAGTTTCTATGAAGATTTATCAATTATAAAATAGGATGGTACTGGAGTAGGGGAAGAATTTTGTGGAAGAAGATCAGAAATGGATTCAAAGCATTTCTAGAAGGATTCAAGCAGTTATCAAGGTCAAGGGAGGTCATACCAAGTATACAATACAATGCCCCAGTGTATGCAAAGTCAAACAACTGTCCCAATGAGTTGTCATTTTGATATGACTACTATTCCACCAGATCCTACCCAAATATGTTGACCAAGAGATGGATTTGTAGCTAAGAGCAGGAGCTTCATTCTCTCTACCAATCGTTAAGGCCTTGGACTACCTGTAGAGTTAATACATTTCAATTAGTGAAAAACATGCAAATATTGGGACAGTTGTTTGAGCCACTGTACAATCACTCAAGACCTCAGGAAAAGGAGACAATGAGATCCTGTCCATACTCAAAGCCTGCTATGAGGAAGAACCTACTGAGGAGATTGCTTTGATCTCTACCCCAAACATCCAGAGGGGAAAGGATTTTTGAAGAGAAGAGCCATTTTGATGTCACCCTCTCCTATAAAAAATCATGTACTTATACTGTAGCATCCAAGATGAATCAAACTATGTGTTTACCTATTTTACTACATTGAAACTACCACCCTCATTGACTCTGGAGTAACTGGAAATTTCCTAGACTCCTGCTTACTCATCAATCATAACTTCAAAACCACAGAACTTCCCCAACCCATTATAGCCTACAACATTGATGGAACCCCAAACCAAAAAGGATCCATCTGACACACTGCCAAAGTTCCCATCACTATCAGCTCACCCTCTAGCATGGAACATCCTATGATTGTATGCCTCAGTTGCCCTCAAATTATTCTTGGAATGCCCTGGCTCCAGAAATGGAACCTCTCCATCAATTGAAAAGACTTCTCCTTGACAATACAGCCACATGCTCCGAGGACGTCCTACCCACTTCCTATTCCAGACCCAGACCATGAACTATCAGAACTGTTTCTACAATGTTATCCCCAAGGAGTTGATTGGTCTCTTCATGAGTATCATTCCTTGAATGGAAGTAGAAAGGAACAGGTCAATGAAATCCTAACCACTAAATCAGGTGAGCCACCTATCCCAGGATTCTGCACCAACTATGCCAATGTCTTCTCTGAGAAAACCTACAATCAACTACCCCCACATCAATCTTTTGATCACACTATAGAGTTGAAAGACACTTTTATCCCAAAAATTACCAAAGTCTACTCTCTCAATCCCAAAGAGAAAGAAGCCTGTAAGACATTTGTCAATGAACACCTCAAAACTGGGTGGATCATACTCTCCAAGTCCTCCTAGGCTGCCCCCTTCTTCTTTGTCTCTAAGAAAGATGGATCCCTCCAATCTGTCCAGGATTATTGCTACTTTAACAGTCACACTGTTTGAAATGCCTACCCTACCTCTTATCTCAGAACTCATAAATGAGATAAAAGATGTCACATTCTTCACCAAGTTTGATGTTAGATGGGGGTACAATAATGTTCATATCAAGGAAGAGAACCAATGGAAGGCAGTGTTTATCACTCCTCTTGGCCTATTCAAACCAACTGTTATATTCTTCAGATTTTGCAATGCCCTGGCAACCTTTCAAACCTTCATGAATCATATCTTTGTTGACATGATCATAGAAGGGTGGCTTAAAATCTACATGGATGATCTAGGCATCCACACCAACATTTCCCTCACTTTACACCATGAATGCTGTAGAGACTCATACATCTCTAGTGTTGTATTCCATCATTTCACCACATCCTACAGACTGTCCATCATTGTATACACTCTATCCAGTTGTCTTTTACTTAGTCCAGTCCATCCTTCCTCATCCAGTCTTCTAGTCCTTTTGTCTTGGTCTTTATAGGTCACCTTTCATATTACTGACAAGTAGCTATTTTTACTCCCTTCATTTGTTATCATCATTTATTGCTACCATTTGTCATTGCCTTCGCTTCATTTCATAGTTAGAGTTTGTGTTCCTTGTCCCTGACAGTCCTGGGAAATGCCTGGACTATAAAGCCTTGTATTCTTGTTTTCAAATATATCTTTCGACTTCTGAGAATCAAAGGATCCTTTCCACACATGCACACATGTATGTACTCATTGCTGTCATTGTCTCCACCACCTTCCACATCACTCTCTTGTTGGACTCACATGTCCAGACTATCATATCTACCATTGGACTACCATTCTTACTACCAGACTATTGATTTCTTCTTTGGACACATGTCCAGAATATCCTCCCTCTTGGACCATTCCTCTCTGGCACTTCACCTCTATCTCAAACCCTCTTTGGGGACAAACTCATTGCAACCCTCACCCCTTTCTTACAACCTGGTCTTCTCCCTAGGAGCTGGGTTTGTTGTTCTTCAATGCACTCATGGAGTTTTCCAATGCCTTCAAGAACATGGTCTATCTCTAACAATCACAAAATGCTCCTTTGATACCCCCACCATGGAATATCTTGGAATGATCATTGGCCAGGGACTTGCACAGATGGATCCCAAGAAGCTCTCTGCCATCACAGACTGGAAACCCCCCACCTCAGTCAAGGGAACTTGCTCCTTCCTGGGGTTTGCTAACTTCTACTACAAATTTATCCCTGATTATTCCAACATTGTCACCCCCCTCACATTCCTAACCTGAAAAGATCAACCATGGATCTGGACCCCACTTCAACAATGTGCCTTTGACACCTCATGGAAAATATTTTGCATAGCACCTGTCCTCCACATCCCTGACATCTCTCATCCCTTCTTCCTTATAACAGACACCTCCCTTCTTGCAGCAGGAGCAGTCCTCATGCAGAAAGACTCCAATGGAGACAAGAAACCATGTGCTTACTTCTCCAAAACTTTCTCCTCTGTGGAATGGAATTATGATATCTACAATAGAGAACTTCTGGCTGTTATCCTTGCAGTATGCCTCATTCAGGGTGAAAGAGGGCCTTCTCTATACAAGTAATCATGGAGGAAAGGAGGTCCTCTGCTTGCCACATGTAGATCTCTATGTTACGCTTTGCTGTAGGCTAGGCGTGATCTCAAGGGAGTCAAGTGGACTGGGTGTCGGAAGCTTGGACGACACAAAGAACCTCTAGCCGTGGTGCTACTAGAGGGCTGCCCTTGCTGAAATAGTGAAGGGTGGACAAGGGACTGAGACAAGGGGATCAGACGAAGTCCACAGGAACTCATTAGATTGAGAAGATCAAGCTTAGGGTTACAGGTCGAGTGCTATGGTTTAAATAGACGAGCTGTGGTAACCAAATAGAACGGGATGGAACATGGTAGAATGAAGATGAGTAAGGCATGGAACTTGGTAGAATGCTGAGGAACAGTGGTGAGTCAGCAATTAGAAATGAAGAACTCGGTAGAACGCTGAGGAACAGTGGTGAGTCAGCGATTAGGAACGAAGATGAGTAATACAGAGACACAAAGGTGTCGTGAGGTGGGGGTCGAACAGCGAGACAATGGAGTACAAGACGATAGGGGTAAGCATAGGGTCAAGGAAAGCGTAGTACAAGGAGAAAAACATAACATTACCCCCCCACAAGGGTCAAGGCACCGGCGCAGACACTTCACAGGTCACATGCCCCCAGTGCAGGAGAACCAGTCACGTTGGTGAACGCGGTGTCGTCCCAAATGTCATTGTCCATTCCGGAATCTAGGTTCGGAGAGTGGGAGCAGTGGCATGGGTGGCAGGGGATCATGTGGCAGGTGCCGCAGGGACGGCGGGGTCCATGGTAGGAGCGGTGGGGCAAGGAAGGGTGTGACAAGTGTGAGAAGGCGGGAGAGGTAGAGGGCGAGGGTGATGGAGGAGCGCAGCGCAAAGGGCACTGCCGCTGAGAGTGGCTGGGACGGAAGCAGTGGCATATTGGACATTGATAGACCTCACACTGGACACGCTGGTGACCAAGGTGGTGGCAGTGGAAACAGGCCTCGTGAAAACGAGGGTGGGACGGGAGGAGGTGTGTGCTGCTGAAGTTGCTGGTCTAGCAGGCCACGGTACGCTCCACGACATTGAGCTCGTTGGGGTTCAACACTAAGGAGGATGCCGAGGGAGTGGATACTGTGGTGGTACCGAGGTGGGTGTAACAGGTGAGGTCCTGGAGGTAACGGTCCAGGTCCTTCGTATACTCCAGCATACCGAGTTGATAGGACACCTGGAGGAGGTTGGTCTTCAGCTCCATTTGGATGTGGGACAGGGTATGGTTGTGGAAGGTGGCATAGGCATTGGAGGAGGGTGAGGGGGTGCACACTAGGGAAGTGAGCCGGGCTACCTAGAGGGTGGCGAGATAAAGAGAGTGGAGCATGGACCTGTAGTCAAGGTGGGCACCGATAGAGATGGCATATCTAGGGTCCTGAAGAAACCTGAGGAGGGTGCGGGACTCGGCAGCGGTGGGAAGGTCTGGGCATACCCAGTGGGCATGTTCGGGGAGGTCTATGGATTCGATGGTGCCGAGATAAGCAGCAAGGCGAATGGGGGGTGCTGTGAGTTCAGGAATGGCAATGGTGGGTCGGCTACCCCAGCCAGGGGTGGCAACATGGGAAGTGGGGGATGAGGTATCATCGATGATCATGGCGCTGGGGCTCAGAACAGAAGGAGGCATAGGGTGAGAAGTTGGATCGGGGTGAACCTCTCTGTCGGAGTAGTTGGAGAGGGTGAGAGAAGTAATGGAGTTAATAACCGAGTCAGTAGTGGACTTTGTAGGCGGTGGGTAAGCGCATTGGGGAGGGACAGGAAGGACGAGTTCAGAGACATCGGAGCAGGGCATAGCGTAGTAGAGGTTTTCTGGTAAGTGGGTGGTCACTGGGGAAGGAAGTCCCTGGGATGACGTTTCTTATAGGCGGCCAGGAGGAGTTTGGAATTTTTTAGATTCCGCTCAGGTTCCCAGGAGTTGTCTTCCACAGTGTATCCCTTCCAGCGGATCAGGGAGCGCCACCGGGAAGGTAGTCCCTGATGATGGAGAATTCGGTCCACAAGGTACTCTTCTTCCAGACTGACATGGTCAGGAGGTGGTCAGGGAAAGTTAGGACCATGAACAAGCATTTCCTTGGCAGGGGAGAGAAGTGAGGTGTGGAAAACGGGGTGAATTTTCCAAGTTTTAGGGAGATGTAAGCGGTAGGTGATCAGGGAAAGAACCTTGACGATTTCAAATGGTCCCTCACACTTCAGAAGGAACTTGGGGTCTTTCAGAAGGCGGTGAAGATTCCTAGCTTCTAACCAGACCCTATCTCCCAGGGCGAAGGGTTTGAAGTGTTGTCGAGTTTGAGAGGCCATGGTTGCTTTGGTGAGCTCGTGGGCAGCCCAGGCTTCATCCCTGGCTTTAGTAAGCTGGGATAGGTGAAGCTCTACTGCGGGGAGATTGGAGGACGCGAGGACTGAAGGAAGGGGTTTTGGTTCATAACCCATTTGGAGGAAAAATGGAGATTGGTTGGTGACAGAGTGGGGGCGGTGGTTGTGGGCAAACTCGGCAAAAGGTAGGAGCTTAGTCCAGGAAGTGGGGTTGTCTCCGCAGAAGATTCGGAGGTAGGTCTCAAGTTCCTGGTTGGTTTGTTCTGTTTGTCCATCCGTCTGTGAGTGATAAGCTGTGGATAAGTGGAGGTCATAGTTTAAGATCCGTCCCATCTCTTTGGCAAAGGCCGAAGAAAACTGGGGCCCCCTGTCAGAGATGACATGATCAAAAAGTCCGAAACGTCGGTACACCTTGTGGAAGTAGAGGGAAGCGACATCCGCCACAGAGGCGGATTTGGTAGTTGGGCAGAATATGGCACCCTTGAAGGCTCGGTCTACCCAAACGGCTATAGAGTCCTTTCCATTTGAGGTCGGGAGGTCAGTGATCAGGTCAACCGTGATATCTTGGAAAGGATGGGATGCCGTGGTAGGGATGGGAGTTAGAGGTGGGGAACCAGGATGGGTATTGGTTTTGCACTGCTGGCAGACGGCGCAACCTTCTACGTAGTTTCAAACGAAGGACGCTAGGCCAGGCCACCAGAACTTGGCCGAGACTAATTGGCAAGTTTTGAG
Source organism: Retiboletus fuscus (assembly GCA_038093795.1). NCBI lineage: Eukaryota > Fungi > Basidiomycota > Agaricomycetes > Boletales > Boletaceae > Retiboletus > Retiboletus fuscus. Next base: position 19,719 of record JBBPSV010000103.1, read on the forward strand.
GTATCCGGGGTGACCAGCTATTTCATAATCATGGCATCTGCATAAGACATCTCATCGGAGATCTCCATCGGGGGGAACATATACGCGGTCTTGGTAGGTGAGTATTCCTTCCCGATTCTGCCAGTCGGAGAGCCGAGAACGGAATGCTGCAGGGATATTCTCGTCTATGGCTTGGAGCGAGGTCAAGGCAAATGGGTCGGTGGCCAAAGCAGAGCAGATCTTAGAGAAGAGAACGACATCAATAACATTGACGAAAAGAGATGGGGGGAGTAGGGTCACAAGGGAGTTGTCTGAGGCATCTTTCAGGAAGTGGTCATTTCATCTGGAGAGAGCATCAGGACCCGCGAGTTGGGATCCGGGTACATGGATTAACTTGAGGTCAAAATTGGCTAGGTCAAGTAACCAACGAGCTTGTTGTCGATTGAGCATATGGGGCTCTCGGAAGTAGGTCAGGTTCTTGTGATCAGTGAACACTTGAACCTGGTGAGAAGATCCTCGCAAATAGTGAGACCAGGCTTTGAGTGCTTGGAGCACTGCTAGGAGTTCCCGGTCGTGGATGTCATAATTTCGTTGGGTAGAGTCGAAACTTTGCGAGAGGTAGGAGCAGGGATGCCACTCGCCATTGGAGTCCACCTGGAGGAGAATTCCTCCAGAGGCGTAGAGGGAGGCGTCGGTGGCGACAGCGAAGGGAGCCAAGAGATCTGGGACTCGGAGAACCGGTTGGGAAGCGAACCTAGCTTTAAGGAGGTTGAATGCAGATTGACAAGAGTCATTCCAAAACCAGGTGGTAGACTTCTTAGTGAGGTCGATAAGAGGTCAAGCTATAGTAGAATAATTGGGGATGAATCAGCGGTAAAAGTTGGCAAAGCCTAGGAAAGACCGAACGTCCTTCACTGAAGCGGGAGTGGGCCAGTGGGCAATTCCATCTAGTTTAGTGGGGTCCATGGCAATCTCGTCTGGGCGGATAATCATTCCAAGGTACTCAACCTCATCTCGGTCAAAGAAACATTTCTTGGGTTTTAAATGAAGGTGGAGTTCCTCCATTCACTGCAGCACTTGGTGGGTTCGCTCGGTGTGGGTTTTCTGGTCAGGGGAAAAGATGAGAAGATCGTCCATATAAATAAACAACCATCCTTCCGCGATGAGGTCTCTGAATGAGTCGTTCATGAACCATTGGAACGTGGGAGGGGAGTTGGTTAACCCAAAGAACATGACATTGGGCTCGAACAACCCTCGGTGCATGATGAAGGCGGCTTTCCACTGGTCACCTTCTTTGATGCGAACGTTGTTATAACCCCATCGAACATCCATCTTGGTGAACACCTTTGCTTCCCGGATTCTGTCCATGAAGTCCTGAAGGAGGGGAAGGGGGTATGCATCCTGAATGGTCTGTTCATTTAGGCGCTGATAGTCTTGACAGGGTCGCAGGCCATGTTTCTGTCCAGGAAGGGCCTTCTTTTTAACGAAGAAGAAAGGAGAGGCCTGAGGAGATTTCGAAGGGGAGATCTTCCCAGAGGTCAGGTTTTCATCGATGGATTTGTCCATGGCTTGGCGTTCATCGGCGGAAAGGGGGTAGATCTTAGTGATACGAGGGATGAAGCTCTCCTTGAGGTTTATGGCATGGTCATAAGGATGTGATGGAGGAAGGACGTTCGCGGCTTCTTCAGCAAAAACCTGTTTATATTTAGCGTATTCTTCCGGGAGGGAGGAAGCAACTGGGGCCTCGGGGGAGAGAGCAAGGCTCAATGCGATGGAGAGACATGATATTACTGGGGCCGGGATGAATCTTGACCCACAGCAAATGATTCAATTGACGGTGTATTGATCGTGAGTGCAGGTCAAAAAGTCGCATTCATCCTCCCATCTATTGTAGGCATACAAGCACTCATCCTCGACTGAGTTGACATGAACGTGGCATGGTGGAGGTCTAGGGGGAACAATGAGCTTCTTCTGCCGTTGGTAGGCCCCCTGATAAAGGGAGAAGAGGAGCCTTGATTCGTCGGTTGTTTCGGCAATTCGAAGGGTTTTCCTTGCCCAGTTGATGGTTGGGTTTACCTTTCGCAACCAGGGAATTCCAAGGAACAGGTTGTCTTTGCTGAGGTGCATGACATGGCAGGTGATCTGGTGAACCAGTCCTTTGGTGGAGACGAAGAGGCTGGCAGCGTATCTGATGGTTCCTTTCGTGTTAACCATTCCATTGGCGTTCCTGGCGTAGACCAGGTGATCAAGTTTGGTCAGAGGGATCTTGTGTTTCTTAGCGAAGCCCCAGTCGAGACAACAGACATCAGCTCCGCTATCAATCAAAGCTCAGGTTTCAACAGTTTGCAGGGTGTGCGAGGGGATAATAACTTGTACTGGGATTGTTACGCTTCGCCGTAGGCTAAGCGCGATCTCAAAGGAGTCAAGCGGACTGGGGGTCGGAAGCTTGGACGACACAAAGAACCTCTAGCCGTGGTGCTACTAGAGGGCTTCCCTTTGCTGTTGAAGGCAAAGGGTAGAACAAGGACAAAGGCAGAGTAATCAGGCAAGATCCACAAGAACTCGTTAGATTGAGAAGATCAAGCTTGGTGTTACAAGTCGAGTACTACGGTTTAAATAGGCAAGCCGTGGTAATAGAATAGAACTAGGTGGAATGCCATAGAACAAAGATGAGTCAGTCGTGGAACTTGGTGGAACGCTGAGGAACAGTGGTGAGTCAGCGTTTACAAAGCATGGAAGTCGGAAGAATGTCTTAGAACGATATGAGTAATACAGAGGTAAAAGGTTGTCGTCAGGCGGGGCTCGAACAGCGAGACGACAGAGTTCAAGGCAAGAGGTAAGCATAAGGTCAAAGGAAGCGTAGTAAAGGGGACGAGATAGGGAAAAACGTAACATTACCCCCCTACTAGGGTCAAGGCACCGGCGCAGACATTTCACAAGTCACAAGCTCCCATGGCTGGCGAACCAGTTACATTGGCGAAGGCGGTGTCGTCCCAAACGTTGTTGTCCACCCCGGAGTCCAGGTCTGGAGAGTGGGAGCGGCGACGAGGGCAGCTGGGGACCATACGCCGAGTCCCGTGGGTGCGGCAGGGGCCATGGTAGGAGCGATGGGGCGAGAAGGGGTGCGACGAGTGTGAGGAGGTGGGAGAGGTAGAGGGCAAGGGCGGCGGAGGAGTGTGGCACAGAGGGCACTGCCGTTGAGAATGGCTGGGACGGAAACAACGGCATAGCGGGCACTGGTAGACCCCACAGTTGATACGCTGGTGACCGAGGTGGTGGCATTGGAAACAGGCCTCGTGAAATCGAGGGTGAGATGAGGGAAGGGGGGTGTTACCGAAATTGCCGGTCCAGCGGGCCTCAATGCGTTCGACAACATCGAGTTCCTCGGAGTTCAATGCAGAGGAGGATGCCGAGGGGGTAGACACCGAAGTGGAGCCGAGATGGGTATAACGCGCGAGATCTTGGAGGTAATGATCTAGGTCTTGCATGAACTCCAGCATTCCGAGCTGGTAAAATGCGAGAAGGAGTTGGGTCTCCAGCTCCATCTGGATGTGTGATAGGGTGTGGTTGCGGAAAGTGGCATTGGCGTCAGCGGAAGCAGAGGGGGTGCGCGCTAGGGCGGTCAGGCGGGCTACCTGAAGGGTGGCAAGATAGAGGGAGTGGAGGGCTGACCCATAATCCAGGTGGGCGCCGATGGGGACGGCATATCGAGGGTCTCGGAGAAAGCAGAGGAGAATGCGTGATTCCACGTCAGTGGGGAGATTAGGGCATACCCTATGAGCATGTTCAGGGAGGTCTACGGATTCGATGGTGCCAAGATAGGCAGCAAGACGGACAGGGGGTTCGGCGAGCTCGGGGATGGATATAACAGGTCGACTTCCCCAACCTGGGGTAGCGACGCGAGAGGTGGGGAAGGAAGTGTCATCGACAATCATGGCGTGAGGGTTCAGAACGGAAGGAGGCGTATAGTAGGAAGGAGAAGGAGAAACACTTGGGATGCTAGTAGACACAGAAGGAGGAGTAGGGTGGCGAGACTGAGGAGTTGGACCGGGGTAAACCTCTCCGTCAGAATTGTCGGAGACGGTGAGAGAAGAGATAGAGTCAAGGACAGAATCAGTAACAGACTCTGGAGGCGGTGAACCACCGAGTTGGGGGGGCACAGGAAGAACGAGTTCAGGGACATCAGAGCAAGGCATGATATCGTGGGGTGTTGTTGGTGGGTAGTTAAGCGGACTGAGGAGGGAAATCCTTGGGGTGACGTCTTTTATAGGCGAGCAGGAGGAGTTTGGAATTTTTTAAGTTCCGCTCAGGTTCCCAGGAATCGTCTTCTGCCGAATAGCCCTTCCAGCGGATCAGGAAGCGCCGTCGGGATGGGGGTCCCTGATGGCGGAGAATTCGATCCACGAGGTACTCCTCCTCAGGGCCTACGTGGTCAGGAGGGGGATGTGGGAAGTTCGGACCATGAACAAGGGTCTCCTTGGCAGGAGAAAGAAGAGAGGCGTGGAAAACGGGGTGGATCTTCCAGGTTTTGGGGAGATGCAGCCGGTAAATGATGGGGGAGAGGACCTTAACGATTTCAAATGGTCCCTCGCACTTCGGGAGGAACTTAGGGTCCTTCTGAAGGTGGTGGAGGTTCCTGGCCTCCAACCAGACCTTGTCTCCTAGGACGAAGGGTTTGAAGTGTTGTCGGGTTCGAGCGGCCATGGTTGCTCTAGCAAGTTCATGGGCCGCTTTGGCCTCATCCCTAGCTTTGGTGAGCTGGGAGAGGCGGAGTTCCACTGCAGGGAGATTGGAAGGGGAGAGAACAGAAGGAAGGGGTTTTGGGTCGTATCCCATTTGGAGAAAAAACAGAGATTGGTTGGTGACAGAATGGGGACGGTGGTTATGGGCAAACTCGGCGAAGGTCAGAAGTTCGGTCCACGAGGTAGGGTTGTTCCCGCAAAAGATCCGAAGATAAGTCTCTAATTCCTGATTCGTTCGTTCGGTTTGGCCGTCCGTCTGGGGGTGATAGGTGGTGGACAGGCGGAGGTCGTAGTTTAGAATGCGTCCCATCTCCTTGGTGAATGCCGAGGCGAATTGAGGTCCTCTATCTGAGATGACCCGGTCAAAGAGTCCGAAGCGTCGGTAGACTTTGTGAAAATAGAGGGAGGCAATGTTAGCTGCTGAGGCGGATTTGGTGGTGGGACAAAATATAGCCCCTTTGAAGGCCCGATCGACCCATACGACTATAGAGTCTTTTCCGTCTGAAATAGGAAGATCGGTGATCAGGTCTACCGTGATGTCCTGGAAAGGATGGGAGGCCGAGGTAGGAATGGGAGTTAGAGGCGGGGTACTGGGATGGGTATTAGCCTTGCATTGTTGGCAGACTGCACACCCCTCTACGTAGTTTCGAACAAAAGACGCTAAGCCTGGCCACCAAAACTCGGCAGAGACTAGCTGGCGGGTTTTGAGATATCGGGGATGACCGGCAGATTCATGGTCATGGCATCTTTGCAGGACTTCGCACCTAAGGTCTCCTTCGGGAGGAACGTAGATGCGGTCTTAAGTGAGGATTCCCTCCCGGTTTTGCCAGTCAGAAAGGCGAGACCGAAATGCTGCTGGGACGTGTTCGTCGACTGCTTGGAGGGAGGTCAATGCGAATGGGTCAGCAGCAGATGCAGAGCGGATCTTTGTGGAGAGGGTGATGTCAATGACGTTGACAAAGAGAGATGGGGGTAGTAGGGTTACAAGGGAGTTGTCTGAAGCGTCTTTTGGGAAGTGGTCGACTCGTTGAGAGAGGGCGTCGGGACCGGCAAGTTGGGATCCGGGTACATGGATTAATTTGAGATCAAAATCGGCAAGGTCGAGTAACCAACGAGCTTGTCGCCGATTCAAGGTGTGGGGTTCTCGGAAGTAAGTGAGGTTCTTATGATCCGTGAATATTTGAACCTGGTGGGGGGATCCTCGCAGGTAGTGGGACCAGGCTTTGAGCGCTCGGAGCACGGCCAAGAGCTCTCGGTCATGGATATCGTAGTTCCGTTGAGTAGAGTCGAAACTTTGTGAGAGGTAAGAACAAGGATGCCATTCGCCGTTGGAATCTGCTTGGAGAAGGATTCCTCCAGAGGCATAGAGGGAGGCGTCTGTAGCGACAGCGAAGGGGGCGGAGAGGTCGGGAACTCGGAGGACTGGCTGGGAGGCAAATCTTGCCTTAAGGAGGTCGAATGCCGACTGGCAGGAGTCATCCCAAGACCAGGTGATAGACTTTTTAGTGAGGTCGATGAGGGGTCGGGCTATGGTGGAGTAATCAGGGATGAATCATCGGTAGAAGTTGGCGAAACCAAGGAAAGACCTGACGTCTTTTACAGAGGTAGGAGTGGGCCAATGGGCGATCCCGTCTAACTTAGTGGGGTCCATGGCGATTTCATCGGGGCAGATGATCATCCCTAGGTATTCGACTTCATCTCGATCAAAGAAGCACTTTTCAGGTTTCAGGTGAAGGTGGAGTTCTTCCATACGTTGCAGCACCCTATGGGTACGCTCCGTGTGGGTTTGTTGGTCGGGGGAGAAGATGAGAAGGTCGTCCATATATATAAACAGCCAGCCTTCCGTGATGAGGTCTCGAAATGAGTCGTTCATGAATCGTTGGAATGTGGGGGGGGAGTTAGTTAATCCGAAAAACATGACGTTTGGTTCAAACAACCCCCGGTGCGTGATAAAAGCCGCTTTCCATTGGTCTCCTTCCTTGATGTGGATGTTATTATACCCCCACCGGACGTCCATCTTGGTGAATACTTTTGCCCCCCGGATCCAATCCATGAAATCCTAAAGAAGGGGGAGAGGGTACGCATCCCTGACGGTTTGCTCGTTTAGTCATCGGTAATCCTGACAAGGTCGTAGGCCCGGTTTCTGCCCTGGTTGGGCCTTCTTCTTGACGAAGAAGAAAGGGGAGGCTTGTGGAGATTTCGAGGGGGAAATTTTGCCAGAGGCTAGGTTTTCATCGATGAATTTATCAGTTGCTTGTCGTTCGTCGGCCGAGAGAGGGTAGATTTTTGCAATACAGGGAATGAACCCCTCTTTGAGGTTGATGGCATGGTCATAGGGTCTAGACGGGGGAAGGACATTTGCTGCTTCTTTGGCAAAGACTTCTTTATATCTGGAGTACTCTTCCGGGAGGGGGGACGCAATCGGCGTGTCAGGAGAGAGGGCCAGGCTGGATGCTATGGAGAGATGAGAGATTACCGGGGCCAGGATGAATCGTGATCCACAGCGAATAATCCAATTGATAGTGTATTGATTGTGGGCGCGGGTGAGGAAATCACATTCGTCCTCCCATCCGTTGTAAGCGTACAGACATTCGTCTTGTTACGAGTTGACCTGGCCCCGTTCATTTCTTTTCTTTATTTTACTTAGCTTAGTCCTGATGGATCGCTATCCATCTCGTCTGGCCTCACCCAGACCACTCTCACGCAGCATGTAGGTTGAGACTCCCACGGACTGCATCTTCTTTTCATTTCCGACTAATGACCCTGCTGTCATTGTCACTTCGGGCCGTTCCGGCCACCTCCTCGTTTCATGATAATCGTTGATAGACAGCTGCTTCTGATCGACACTGATCGACAGATCCGCAGCGGATGTGACTCGTTTCAACTCATCCCAAGTCCTTACGCTTCTCCGAGTCACATCTCCCTTCATCCCGCATTGACCCGTACCTTCTACGAGGTTCCATGCCTTTCCATGACCTGTGTATATAAACCGTAGTTCCTACGCTTGTATTCCCTAAGCTAGAGCTACTCAATCATTGATAACTCTTACGCTTGATCTCCCAAGACCGGGATAAGACTTGTCCTCATCGGACTCCTTGTATCCTTCGACGCTGAGCATGCTCTTCGTGAGCAGATACCTCGCCCGAAGGCTCTTAGTCGTACCGTAGTGTCTAGAACGCTGGTACTCCCTTAGTCCCTAGAAACCCCTTGAGTCTATGCTTGACCCTACCTGGGCCAAGCGTAACAAAAGCTCTAGCTTACCACATCGCGGCTACCATCGAGTAGGCCCTCCTCCTCAGCCCGACCGCCACCGATCTCCACCTCGTGGAGAGCCACAGAATCACTGGACCCCAAGTCCTCGACCTCAGAAACATCGGACTCAGAAGCCCCTACTGAAGGCTCTGATAACCCCGACCTAGACCTCGAGCTATGCTCTCCCACAGAGGAAGCAGAATCACAAGAACTCTCTAGACTACTGTCCCACCAGCTTTCAGCCGGCGCAGTTATCCCTCGTAGCCCCACCCCGCCGTCACCGACACCGATCGCTCAAAGCGGTCATATATTCCCAGTCACGGCACCCCCAGCCCCTCAGCCCCAGACTCCCATTATGGGAACCAAGCCCACGGAAATCCGCCTCGGAGTCCCCGAAGACTTCGACAGAAACCTCACGAAGGCGAAGCCCTGGCTTCGTTCGGTACAACTATACCTCTCGATCAACGCAGAAATATACAATGATGACGCTAGGCGAATCACCTATGCACTATCCTTCATGAAGAAAGGGATGGTGCTCACATGGGCTCATACCTTCCGAGAATCCAAGATCTCCGGCGGAGGCTTCTCTCTTGGGAAGTGGTCCGACTTTGTCTCCGACTTCGAGGCCGTTTTCTCCCACTCAGAATCGACCACCAACGTGCTCACCTGGCTAGCCACCAAGCGAATGATCCCCGGAAAGAAGGGCGAGTACTCCCCTTCTCTAGCTAACTACACGGCACAATTTAGGTCCAAAGTATCCGTCGCAGGAGTAACCGACGATGCGGTGTTGATCTCCTATTACTCTGTGGGTATACCAGAAGACCTCATGTTCGACGTTCTCCGGATGGAGAACCCTCCTACCAAGGTCGCCGACTGGTACAAGAAGGTGGCCCTCTTCGACTCTCACCGCCGCCGAGCCCGAGGGATCGCGCAGCAACACAAGAAACCCGGTACCCCGTATGTACCCACTTACTCGAAGAAGGAAGAGAAAGACCCCAATGCCATGGACGTCGACACAGTCCGACTTCCCCCCAAGCTCACTGAAGCCGAACGGCAGAAGTGTTTCAAGGAAGGCCGCTGCCTCCAATGCTGCCAGACCGGCCATATGGCAAAGGAGTGCAAGGTCTACGACTCGCCCAAGAACCCCAAGAAAGCTTGTAAGGTGAAGAAGGATGACGTACCTGAGCTAGCTGACTGCGAGGACGATGACGACGAAGTCGAGTCAGTAGCTAGGATCTCCTTCACCCGCAAGGATTTTTAGAATGGAGGACCCCATCAACGCAGACTCCTCCTAGGTGTGCCAATGTACTAGTATCTGAGACTCGCAAATCTATGCAGATCCCAATTCAGCTCATCGTACCTGTGCACTCTCTCAAAGCCGTTGACACCCGCGCCCTGATTGACAGTGGTGCTGATATCTCATGCATTGACTGGGACTTCGTGCGCAAACACAAGATCCCCACCACTCGACTACCGAAACCAATCCCTGTTCGAAACGTCGACCAATCTAGCAACTCTCACGGAGCAATCCAGTTCACCTGTACCCTCTATGCCAATACTGGAGGGATCACCCAGAAGGTCCTCTTCCATGTCATGTCTTGCGGAAGCGAGAATGTCATCCTCGGACTCCCCTGGCTCTGCTCTACCAACCCCACGATCAACTGGGTTAAACAGACGATCAACATCCCCGAGTCCTGCGATCAATCCAAGGTTCTTTTTCAGGAACACAACGTCGCTACTTCTGAGCATAGCGACCGCTTCAAAAGACCCAGTTTCGACTGGACCCCCCCGCGACAAGTCAAGGTCAACTGCATAGACCACGCCCGACTCTATGAGTATCTCGACGAAGAAACGGAGAGCGAGTTCTGTCAACGAGCTCATGACCACTACAGGATTGGCCGGATCCAACGGTGTGGATCGCGATTCTACCCCCTAGGCTCTCCAGTCATTGCCAAGATTACTTCCGCCATGCAACTCGCACAGGCGGAATTCAACAAGAAGCCCGAAGTTATCCTTCCAGCGGAGTATGAGCAGTTCCGAAGAGTGTTTGAGGAACGACCAATCGGACAGCTCCCACCGGAACGAACGTATGACCACGAGATTAACCTTAAAGAGGGCTTCAAACCCAAGATCGGCAAGCTATACCCGCTATCCCCGCGCGAACGCGAAGCCACCGAAGCCTTCCTAGAAGAGAATCTCCAGTCCGGTGCTATCCGCCCCTCGAACTCCCCCCAAGCATCCCCTTTCTTCTTCGTCCAGAAGAAAGAACTCGACGCCAATGGCAATCCAAAGCTTCGTCCCTGTATGGACTATCAGAAGCTCAATGACCAGACCATCCGAGATGCATATCCGTTACCCCGGATCGATGACCTCATCAACAAGGTGCAAGACGCGAAGGTTTTCACCAAGTTCGACGTCCGATGGGGCTACAACAATGTCCGCATCAAAGAGGGACACCAGTGGAAAGGCGCTTTCCTCACTCATAAGGGCCTCTTTGAACCCATGGTCATGTTCTTTGGCATGACTAATTCCCCCGCCACGTTCCAGCGATTCATGAACGACTCGTTCAGGGATATGATTGCAGAAGGATGGCTCGTCATCTACATGGACGACCTCCTCATCTTTTCCCCCGACGACCAACTCCACACGGAACGAACCAAGCGAGTTCTCCAGCGGATGGAAGAACTCGACCTCCACCTACGCCTGTCCAAGTGTGCGTTCGCCACGGATCAGGTAGACTACCTCGGCATGATTCTCTCCCCCGGGAAACTTGCCATGGACCCCGTCAAGCTCGACGGGATCACCTTGTGGCCCGCCCCGACCTCCGTCAAGGACGTCCGGTCCTTCCTTGGATTTGCCAATTACTATCGGCAATTCATCCTGGATTATTCCACCATAGTCCGGCCCCTCATAGACCTCACTAAGAAAACCCAACCTTGGGGTTGGGGCCCGTCGCAAGAAACCACGTTCCTTCACCTGAAAGAACTTTTCCTCTCCAAACCCGTCCTGCGCCTCCCCGACCCCAGTGCCCCGTTTGCCATTGCGACCGACACCTCTGGTATGGCCACTGGTGGCATTCTTCTCCAGACCAATGAAAACGGGGCCTGGCACCCGTGTTCCTATCTCTCCCAGTCGTTCTCACCCGCAGAACGTCACTACGACATCCACAACCGCAAACTTCTCGTGATCATTCGTGCCCTCAAGTCCTGGCGCCACCTCCTCCATGGTTCTTCGTCGCCGGTTCAGGTCTTTACCGACCATAAGAACCTCACTTACTTCCGCGCCCCTCAGAACCTGAACCATCGCCAAGCCTGCTGGCTCTTAGATTTAGCGGACTTCGACTACAAGATGATTCACGTCCCCGGTTCCCTCCTCGCCGGTCCGGACGCTCTATCGCGTCACCCGGACTTCCTTGCCCATGCGCCGGACAACACTCAGACCGTACTCCTCCCGGACTCCATCTTTGTCCACCTCATCGACTCCGCCATGCGCAACCATATTAAGACCACGTCGAAAGACGACCCTTTGTATCTCCAGACCCTCCAGGCCTTCGATGGCTCCATTCCCCCCGCCTTTCGCTCCTGCCTCAGTGACTGGCAACTCCACGAGGGCGTCCTCACCTACCAAGGACGCATTTACATCCCCCCCGTCAATGGCCTGTGCAAGTCTATCCTGTTACGAGTTGACCTGGCCCCGTTCATTTCTTCTTTTATTTTTACTTAGCTTAGTCTCGATGGATCGCTATCCATCTCGTCTGGCGCTACCCAGACTACTCCTGCGCAGCATGTAGGTCGATACTCCCACGGACTGCTTCTTTTCTTCATTTCCGACTAATGACCCCGCTGTCATTGTCGCTTCGGGCCGTTCCGGCCACTTCTTCGTTTCATGATAATCTTTGATAAACAGCTGCTTCTGATCGACACTGATCGACAGATCCGCAGTAGATGTGACTCGTTTCAACTCATCCCGAGTCTTTACGCTTCCCCGAGTCACATCTCTCTTCATCCCGCATCGACCCGTCTATTCTACGGGCTTCCATGCTTTTCCATGACTCCCGTATATAAACCGTAGCCTCTATGCCTGTATTCCCTAAGCTAGAGCTACTCAATCATACTCTTGAGATAACTCCTACGCTCGATCTCCCAAGACCGGGATAAGACTCGTCCTCCTCGGACTCATCGTGACCTTCGACGCTGAGCGTGCTCTCCGTGAGCAGATACCTCGCCCGAAGGACCTTAGTCGCACTGTAGCGTCAAGAACGCTGGTGCTTCCTCAGTCCTAGAAACCCCCTTGAGTCTACGCTCGACCCTACCCGGGCCAAGCGTAACAAAAGCTCTAGCTTACCACGTCGCGGCTACCATCGAGTAGGCCCTCCTCCTCAGCCCGACCGCCACCGATCTCCACTGCGTGGAGAGCCACAGAATCACCGGACCCCAAGTCCTCAGCCTCAGAACAATCGGACTCAGAAGCACCCACTGAGGGCTCTGATAACCCCGACCTAGACCTCGACCTACGCTCTCCCACCGAGGAAGCAGAATCCCAAGAACTCTCTAGACTACTGTCTCACCAGCTTTCAGCTGGAGCAGTTATCCCTCATAGCCCCACCCTGCCATCACTGACACCGATCGCCCAAAGCGGTCACATATTCCCAGTCACGGCACCCCCAGCCCCTCAGCCTCAGCCCCAGACTCCCGTCATGGGAACCAAGCCCACGGAAATCCGCCTTGGAGTCCCTGAGGACTTCGACGGAAACCTCACGAAGGCGAAGCCCTGGCTTTGTTCGGTACAGTTATACCTCTCGATTAACACAGAAATCTACAACGACGATGCGAGGCGAATCGCCTATGCACTATCCTTCATGAAGAAAGGTACGGCGCTCACTTGGGCCCATACCTTCCGAGAATCCAAGATCTCCGGCGGAGGCTTCTCTCTAGGGAAGTGGTCCGACTTTGTCTCAGACTTTGAGGCCGTATTCTCCCACTCAGAATCGACCACCAACGCACTAACTTGGCTAGCCACCAAGCGAATGATCCCCGGAAAGAAGGGCGAGTACTCCCCTTCTCTGGCTAACTACACAGCACAGTTCAGGTCCAAGGTATCCGTCGCAGGAGTAACCAATGATGCGGTTTTAGTTTCCTATTACTCTGCGGGTATACCTGAAGATCTCATGTTCAACGTTCTCCGGATGGAGAATCCCCCTACTAAGGTCGCCGACTGGTACAAGAAGGTGGCCCTCTTCGACTCCCACCGCCGCCGCGCTCGCGGAATCGCACAGCAACACAAGAAACCCGGTACCCCGTACGCACCGACTTACTCCAAGAAGGAAGAGAAGGACCCCGACGCCATGGACGTCGACGCCGTCCGACTTCCCCCCAAGCTCACTGAAGCCGAACAGCAGAAGTGTTTCAAGGAAGGCCGCTGCCTCCAATGCCGCCAGACCGGTCATATGGCAAAGGAGTGCAAGGTCTACGACTCACCACCCAAGAACCCCAAGAAAGCTTGTAAGGTGAAGAAGGATGACGTTCCTGAGCTAGCTGACTGCGAAGACGATGACGACGAAGTCG
>JBBPSV010000104.1:0-33234 GCA_038093795.1 Retiboletus fuscus
CTGTAGCCAAGAGTGAGTACTATTTATAACCCCACCAAAGCTAAGCGAAATTCCCACAGTGTCTGGCAGTGTGCTTCATGCACTGCTGTCAAGGTTAGTTATGGAAAGGGTTTTTGAGGTCACTGTAAGCATAGGGTCAAGGAAAGCGTGGTGGAAACGTAGTATGAAGGAAAAATGTAACACCACCTTGGTCACCAGCATGTCCAGTGTGGGGCATATCAATGCCCGATTTGCCTCTGTTTCCGTCCTGGCCATAGTTAGCGACAGTGCCCTCTGCACCACGCTCCTCTGCTGCCCTCGCCCTCTATCTCTCCCTTGTCCTCTCACTTGTCACATCCCTCCTTGCCCCACCATTCATACCATGGACCCCGCTGCTCCCACGGCACTCAGCATATGGTCCCCAGCCACCCTCACCGCCACTCCTACTCTTCTGACTTGGACCAGGGAGTGGACAATGATGTCTGGGATGACACAGCCTTTGCCAATGTGACCAGTTCACCCACTATGGGGGCTTGTGACTTGTAATTGTCTGCAACAGTGTCTTGACCCTCATGGGGAGGTAATGTTATGTTTTCTTTTTCCTTCTTCTCCTTTGTTATGCTCTGACATATGCTTCTCACCCTCATCTTGTAACTACTCATCTCACTGTTCAAGCCCCACCTGATGATATCTTTTACCATTGTATTACTCATACATTCTACAACATTCCATTGACTTCTATGCCATATCTACGCTGACTCACACTTGTTTCTCAGCATTCTTTCATATTCCTTTTGCTTACCTCATACCTTGCTTGGCTCACCTATTTAAAACCATAGCACTCAACTTGTAACACTAAACTTGATCTTCTCAATCTACGAGTTACTGTGGACTTTGTCTGATCCCAGTCTCAGTCCTTAACCACCCCTCACTCCTTCAGCAGGGTAGCCCTCTAGTTGCACCACAGCTAGAGACTCTTGATGTCGTCCAAGCTTCTGACACCCCCAGTCTGCTTGACTCCTTGAGATTGCACCTAGCCCACAGCAAAGCATAACATTGACCTTCAATCAGATGTTCTAGAAGCTGAAGGACAGAGCAGGATGGTAATACTGGTTGATCTACAATTGGGTATTCCAGAGGCTAAGCTGGAGGATAGAGCAGGATGGTGACAAGGTGGTAACACTAATCAAGCTTCGATTAGATGTTCTAGTATGAGACAAGGTTTGTTGCAATCAAGGGTTTCAATACAGAGTGGGTTTGATCAGTTAACTAGTGATTGTCTTCTGATCAATCAACTGGTAACTAATCATACTGTCTATGGAAGGACAGGGCGAAGCTGATAGAAGAGATATGTGCTGATATCTTGATGCAGTTACTAGGATCTGACAAGGATTGAATAACAATGTTCTAGTGTGAGGGCAAGATGTGAGATTTCTCAAGGACTAGGCTGACTAGCAGCTCTTGTTGGCAATTTGACTAGAGGGTGTGACTAGATAGTCACTAAGCTTGGATGTACCTATGCTCAGATAAGGTTAAGGCAACCTGCTGATAGTCTATGAAGCTATTGAGGTACCTAGGAGATAGATAGTGGCAAGAGTTGTGACTAGAGAGCAAGGCAACTAGGTTGCTTGAATGGAGGCAACTGATAACTATGAGTCTGGTCAACAGACTAGATGATTGGATAGCAAGACCTAAGGGTAAAGGGTTGGACTAGGTTGTGATGATATGATAGTGACTCTCTTCCTAACTCAGGTATGAGTTGGAGTCTTCAAGGTACAATGGTTGAAGTAGGATTTTGATCCATCTGCATAGTCTGGATCAGGGACTAGGCTAGATAGTCTTTTCTACTTCTTTCAGGGGTAACTATGGCTATATGGTGTCAACTCAATAGTGTCTCCTCAGCTTTCTCAATAAGAAGGGGGACATGCAATTCTACTTTCTTCTGACTAGATAGTCACTTGACTCAACCAGATAACAGTCAATGTTGCTTGGTGATTATAACAAGGGTGTGACAGTGGAAAGGGGTCCTAGAGGTGATAACACATGTTATGACTAGGGGTGTTCAAGATGGTGACAGAGATGTTCTAGAGTGGGTACAATGGCAAGGGGTGCACCTAGATGTCTAACTAGTGTCCTAGATGAAACACATGTTCTGTCACTTGAGAGCCTGATGTCTAGGTAACCAGCCTAGAGACCAGTAATAGTCTTGTCCTTGAAACAACCCAAATGCATCTAGCACTGAGCAGTTGTTGTGAAGGGGTAGACCAAGCTGCAAGTGTCGTAGTGCCTTTATACTAGGCTAGAGTGAGAATATGGAATCATAGTCACCCTAGCATAGAGCACCTAAGCTCTGAAGGGGAGTATGTCAACTGAGGTGTAGAGCCTAAGTCTGACTGGTGTTAATCCTATACAGGATCTCAAGTAGACGATGAGGGGCATGAACAGAAGAACAAGACTGGTGTTTAGCCAGCTTGGCTTCTGGTCTTTTATACTATAGTAAGTTATTTGTACATGTTAGGTTATTAAGCTAAATAAGGCTATAGTATGTGACAGCATAGCAAAGCGGAAGGGAAACATAAGGCATAAGGCTATGAAGCAGAGATTAAGAAGGAAGCATGATGTGTAATATGCAGCAGTGCACAGGAATGGAATGGAAGAGAAGCATAATGGAAATGAAAGAAGACTTAATGTAAAAAGGAAGCGATGTGCATAGCTGTGCACAGCGTGGAGATGAAGGGATCTAAGATATAGTGAACTCTATAATAATGTCAATAAAGGTAAACAAAGAGAGTCCATGATAAGATGTCAGACATTGACATGATAAGATAAGATGAAAAGATAAGAGATAGGTTAAGAGAACTTAGTGTGTGAGGCAAAATTGACTTGGTGGAAATTGAAACCGTAACAGTCCTAGTGAAATGACCAAACACCTTACTAGGGTGCTAAGCCTTCAAGAGGTCAAGTTAGGTGCGACTTGTAGCACTGGAGTATAAGGGAGAACTCCATGAGGACAAGACTGGGGAGCCAGTCAAGTCCTAGGAGGCTTATATAGTGTCTAGGAGTTTACAGGTGTGTACACTAGATCTATGATATGCTATGCTAGAGTGAGGACTAGGTAAGGCTAAGGCTATGTACATGAGGGAGTCTAGACTAACATATGTAGGGTGACCATGTGTAGGGTAGTCATGTGTAGGGTACTAGTAACCATGTGTAGGGTACTGTACCATAAGGAGGACTAGACTAACATGTGTAGGCCATGTAGTAGTCTAGGCTTGGGACTAAGAGTCTGGACTTGAGCATATAGTGCTCTCGGGTTATAGGGGCTAATAGATAGGGGCTATATGCGAGAGTCATTGTAGAAAGCCAGGGAAAATAGGAGAAAGTAGGAGAGAATTACTGTAGTCTCCTGAGGCTATGACAGTGGCTGTAACATGTAGGGGATTCCAAATGGAAAACATCAGATTGAAAATGTGATACAGCCATTGGGGTGAATGGTAAATGGACAGATAATCCAGCAGACAGTAAGAGATGAGCAGATACAAAGAAAAAGACTAGTCTGGGTGTGTAGAGGAATGTGGTGGTGCAGATGATGATGAAAGCAAAAAAAGAGACATGATGCAGCAGGAAACGGATGGTAATTGACTGGCATTGTGCAAAATGGAAGGAGTGGGTACAGTATGGTTGGATGGGACTATGCTATCCAGTCTGTGATGACCAGAGCCATGACTCATGGCCATGGTAGTTGAAACAACCCAAAGCGTCTAGCACTGAGCGGTCGTTGTGAAGTGGTGGACTTTATATCACGAATAACGTCGTGGTGCCTTTATACTGGGCTAGAGTGGAGATGAATATACGTAGTCACCCTAGCATAGAGCACCTAAGCTCTGAAGGGGAGTATGCCAACTGAGGTGTACAGCCAAAGTCTGACTAGTGTTAATCCTATACAGGATCTCAAGTAGATGATTGGGGCACGAACAGAAGAACAAGACTGGTGTTTAGCCAGCTTGGCTTCCAGTCTTATATACTCTATGGACTGTTTGTACGTATTTAAGTAATTAAGCTAAATAAGGATAGAGTATGTGGCAGCATAGCAAAGCATGAGGGAAAGGTAAGGCATAAGGCTATGAAGCAGAGATTAAAGAGAAGCATGATGTGTAATGTGCAGCAGTACACAGGAATAGAATGGAAGAGAAGCATAGTGGAAATGAAGGAAGTACTTAATGTGAAAATAGAAGTGATGTGCATAGCCATGTACAGCACGGAGATGAAGAGATCTAAGATATAGTGAACTCTATAATAATGTCAATAAGGATAAACAAAGAGAATCATGATAAGATGTCAAACATTGACATGATAAGATAAGATGAAAAAGATAAGAGATAAGTTAAGAGAACTTAGCGTGTAAGGTGAAAATGCTTCGTAGAAATTGAACCGTAACAGTAGTGGCTGCCTTGTTGGCGTTGGTGTCAGTCAGCATACGTTGGTTGAAAGCATTGATGGCAGTTTTGGTGTTGGTCTTGCATCGGGGTGTGCTGTTACCAGTCTGGTGCATATGAGTGCATGTCTGGTCTTCCTGGTAGCCATGCCAGGCCTTGATCAGGTATGCATTGAAGAGCAGATCAGCATATGCTGCATCTTGTTACGCTTGGCCCGGGTAGGGTCGAGCGTAGACTCAAGGGGGTTCTAAGGCTAAGGGAGTACCAGCGTTCTAGTCGCTACGGTACAACTAAGAGCCTTCGGGCGAGGTATCTGCTCACGAAGAGCATGCTCAGCGTCGAAGGGTTTGATGAGTTCTAAGGCTTATCCCGGTGTCGGCAGATCGAGCGTAGGAGTTAGCTCAAAGGTATGATTGAGTAGCTCTAGCTTAAGGAATACAAGTGCAGAGTCTACGGTTTATATACATGAGTCGCGGAAGGTTATGGAAGCCCATGGAAGGGCGGGCAAACGCGGGTGGAAAGGAGATGTGACTCGGGGAAGCGTAGAGACTCGGGATGAGTCAAAACAAGTCACATCCGCTGTGGATCTGTTGATCAGAAGCAGCTGTCTATCAAAGATTATCATGAAACGAAGAAGTGGCTGGAACAGCCCGAAGCGACAATGACAGCAGGATCATTAGTCGGAAATAAAAAGGAGATGCAGTCCGTGGGAGTAACGACCTACGTGCTGTATGGGAGCAGTCTGGGTAACGCCAGACGAGATGGATAGCGATCCATCGAGACTAAGCTAAGTAAAATAATGGAAAGAAATAAACGGGGCCAGGTCAACTCGTAACATTACCCCCTTCTTACGCTCCTCAATGCCACTTGAGGAAATCTAGAGGTCGATGTAGCCCCCGTTGGGGGAACCGGTGACGTTGGCGTAGGCCGTGTCGTCCCACACGTCGTCTGTGAAGTCAAGCTCCGGTTCATCCTGGATGTGGGATGCAAGCGGGCGAGGTCACAGACGGTGCGACCTTCGCGACGAACGCGACGAGCTAGAGGATTGGGATGATGAGGACGGAGTAGCTGGGCGGGGACGACGACGGAGAGGGCACTGGTTCTGAATGTGTCCGGGGCACATGCGGAGGCAAAACGGGCACTTGTATTCTGGGCAATCAATGCGCCAGTGTCCAAGGCGGTGACAATGAAAGCAGGATGCGTTGTAGAGGGGATGATCGGGGCTGAGGCTGATCTCACCTTCATTCATGAGATGAACCCGTTCGAGTCAGTCAATGAGGTTTACTTCGCTAGGGGAAAGCGGGGATGACGACGCAGACAGCATCGGAGCAGTGGGCTCGGCGGGCGAAGGGACGAGAATTGTCTCGACCGGGAGTGAAGGGCGAACGGGAGGGAGAGGGAGGCCAGCCTTGGCCAGGTCCTGTGAATAACGTTCAATGTCGGCGACAAAATCCAGCATGTCTAGCTGGTGCATGGCGGACAGGAGATACGAGTGGATGCGGCGGGCTACAAGACGAAGCTGAGTGGAGAAGAACTCCAACTGGGCATTGGCGGAGGTAAACGAAGTGATAGGGTCGAGACGAGAGACCTGTAAAAAGGCTAAGTACAGCGACTCGAGAGGAGAATCTACATCTAAATGGGCCTGCATGGTAGCAGCCAAATGGGAATCACGGAGACGAGTTTGGAGGAGCCGTCCGGACTCACATGACAGCGGGTCTGATCGGAGGGTATAGGCAAAACGGGGCACGTTGACGGACAGGATGGTCTTGGGTTTCTCTTCCTTATCAAGGACAGAGGGCCAAGGGAGCAGTGCGGTGTTCCACCCAGGGGTGGCTTCGGTGCTGAGACAATCGTCGGCGAGGACCATAGGGGGATGGATAGTGGGAGCAGAGAGCTCCTGGGCGAGCAGGGAAGAATCATCGACTCCCTCCAGGGAAGGAAGAGCGGAGTCGGTGAAGGTGATCGAGGACTCGGTGAGTGAAGACTCAGTAGACGGAGAGTAGGACATGTTTCAGTGGACAAGGTCAAGAGGTTCGATAGAGCTCGGTTGGTGATTCTCACGTAGAGACCAGCGCGTAGAGTTCTAAGGAGGGAAGACCTTGGGGTGAAGCTTCTTATAGCTTCGAAGGATTGCTTGGGCATGTTTGAACTCCCGTTCTGGGAGCCAGGTGTCGTCGGAGGCGGTGAAACCGTGCCAGCGGACAAGGAACTGTCGGTTGGCAGCGGAGCCCCGGTGTCGTACGATCTTTTCAATTTCGTATTGCTCTTCACCATCAATAAGATCAGGTGGGGGCAATGGGAAGTTGGGGCCATGTACGGAGTTTTCCTTGTAGGGGGTGAGGAGCGAGGTGTGGAAGACCGGATGTATTTTCCACGTCTTGGGGAGGCGGAGTTGGTACGTGATCGGGGACAGTACCTTGACAATGGTAAAGGGTCCTTCACGTTTCGGGGCAAATTTCGGGTGAGTCAGGTTCCGTTTCAAATTTCTGGCCTCGAGCCAGACCTGATCACCTTTTTCGAACGGAGTGAAATTCTTCTTGTTCCAAGACGCCATGACTTGCCTAGCTAGTTCGTGCGCAGCAAGGGCTTCTTGGCGGGTGGCGGTGAGTTCCTTGATACGATCTTCCACAGCGGGGAGATCCGTGAGCGGGAGGACAGTGGGGACCGGGCTAGGTTCATATCCCATCATTAGGTAAAATGGGGATTTACTGGTGACGGAATGAGGGCGGTGATTGTGAGTGAATTCGGCGTGGATCAGCCGATCGGCCCACGTGGTGGGGTTATTCCCCGCAAAGATCCGGAGGTAGGTCTCGAGTTCCTGATTGATCCGCTCAGTTTCTCCATCAGTCTGAGGGTGATACGCGTAGATAACGCCAGGGAACATCCAAGAAGCCTACCGAGTTCTTTTGCAAAGCGAGAAGCGAATTGGGGGCCTCGATCTGAGATGATCTTCTCATAGAGGCCGAATCTGGGGTAAACTTTCTTAAAATAGAGGGTGGCGACGTCTTCCGCAGTAGTGGTCTTAGTTGTTGGGCAGAAAATAGCCCCCTTCGAAGATGTGTAGTTGGCCCAGACTATTACAGCCGTGAAACCGTTAGACTCGGGAAGATCCGTGATCATGTCACAGGAGATCTGTTGGAAGGGGCGCGTGGCGGTGGATTTGTTAGGGGTGAGCGGAGGGGTCGTGGGGTGGGTGTTAACTTTGTGCTGTTGGCACAGGGCACAGCCCTCGACATACTTGCGAACATACTGGGCCAAACCAGGCCACCAGAACTCGCTCGCAACGAGTTGCCGAGTCTTCAGAAACCCTGGATGACCAGCGGACTCATGGTCATGGCAGTGTTGGAGGATGGACTTATGCAGTCTGGCGACAGGGGGAATGTAAACACGACCTTGATACATCAAGATGCCTTCATGAAGTTGCCAGTCACTGAGGTGAGAGCGAAAGGCAGGGGGTATGGAGCCGTCGAAGGCCTGAAGGGTCTGTAAATACAAGGGGTCATCTTTTGACATGGTCTGAATATGGTCGCGGAGGGCAGAGTCAATGAGGCGGACAAAGATGGAATCCAGGAGGAGGACTGTCTGGGTGTTGTCCGGCGCGTGAGCAAGGAAGTCCGGGCGGCGCGATAGAGCGTCCGGACCTGCGAGGAGAGAACCGGGGACATGAATCATCTTGTAGTCGAAGTCCGCCAGGTCTAAGAGCCAGCGGGCTTGTCGACGGTTAAGGTTCTGAGGGGCTCGGAAGTAGGTAAGGTTCTTATGATCAGTGAAGACCTGAACCAGTGACGAGGAGCCGTGAAGGAGATGACGCCAGGATTTCAAGGCGTGGATGATGGCGAGCAGTTCCCGGTCGTGGATGTCGTAGTTCCACTCGGCGGGGGAGAACAACTGGGAGAGATAGGAGCACGGGTGCCAAGCACCGTTCTCGTCAGTCTGTAGAAGAATGCCACCTGTGGCCACGCCGGAGGCGTCGGTCGCAATGGCGAACAGGGCGCTGGGGTCGGGAAGGCGGAGGACGGGCTTGGAGAGGAAAAGGTCTTTCAACTGGAGGAACGCAGCTTCCTGCGGCGCACCCCACTGCCAGGGTTGCGTCTTTTTGGTAAGGTCAATGAGGGGGCGGGCGATGGTCGAATAGTCCGGGATGAATTGCTGGTAATAGTTGGCAAATCCAAGAAAAGACCGGACTTCTTTGACTGATGTCGGGGCAGGCCAGGAGGTGATCCCGTCGAGCTTAACAGGATCAATAGCGAGTTTCCCGGGGGAGAGGATCATGCCAAGGTAGTCTACCTGATCCGTGGCGAAAGAACATTTGGACAGGCGAAGGTGGAGGTCAAGCTCCTCCATCCGTTGGAGGACTCTCTTAGTGCGTTCCATGTGAAGCTGTTCGTCTGGGGAGAAAATGAGGAGGTCGTCCATATAGCTGACGAGCCACCCTTCAGAAATCATGTCCTGGAACGAATCGTTCATGAAACGTTGGAACATGGCCGGGAAGTTGGTCATGCCAAAGAACATGACCATGGGTTCGAAGAGGCCCTTGTGGGTGAGGAAGGCGCCTTTCCATTGGTGTCCTTCCTTTATGCGGACATTATTGTAACCCCATTGAACGTCGAACTTGGTGAAGACCTTGGCGTCTTGCACCTTATTGATGAGGTCATCGATCCGAGGTAGAGGATATGCGTCCCGGATCGTCTGGTCGTTGAGCTTCCGATAGTCCATGCAAGGTCGGAGCTTGGGGTTGCCGTAGGCATCGAGCTCTTTCTTCTGGACAAAGAAGAAAGGGGAGGCTTGGGGGGAGTTCGAGGGGCGGATAGCACCGGACCGGAGGTTCTCTTCTAGGAAGGCTTCGGTGGCTTCGCGTTCCTGCGGAGATAACGGGTATAACTTGCTGATCTTAGGTTCGAAGCCTTCTTTGAGGTTGATCTCGTGGTCGTAAGTCTGTTCCGGTGGGAGTTGTCTGATTGGCCGTTCTTCAAACACCTTTCGGAACTGCTCATACTCCGCAGGGAGGGTGACTTCTGGTTTCTTGTTGAATTCCGCTTGCGCCAGCTGCATAGCGGAGGTAATCTTGGCAATAACTGGAGAGTCTAGGGGGTAGAATCGCGATCCACACCGTTGGATCCGGCCAATTCTATAATGATCGTGAGCTCTTTGACAGAACTCGTTCTCCGTTTCTTCGTCGAGGTATTCATAGAGTCGGGCATGGTCAACACAGTTGACCTTGACTTGGCGTGGTGGGGTCCAGTCAAAGCTGGGTCTCTTGAATCGGTCGCTATGTTCGGAGGTAGCGACATTATGTTCCTGAAAAAGAACCTTGGATTGGTTGCAGGATTCGGGGATGTCGATCGTCTGTTTAAACCAGTCGATCGTGGGGTTGGTGGAGTGAAGCCAGGAAAGTCTGAGGATAACGTTCTCACTTCCGCAGGACATGACATGGAAGAGGACTTTCTGGGTAATCCCTCCGGTGTTGGCGTAGAGGGTACAGGTGAACCAGATAGCCCCGTGAGAGTTGCTAGATTGGTCGACGTTCCGAACTGGAATGGGTTTCGGTCGTCGGGTGTTGGGGATTTTGTGCTTTCGCACAAAGTCCCAGTCGATGCAGGAGATGTCGGCGCCACTGTCGATCAGGGCATGGGTGTCAACGGCTTTGAGAGAGTGCACAGGTACGATGAGCTGAACTGGGATCTGCATAGATTTGTGAGTCTCAGATACTAGTACATTGGCACACCTAGGAGGAGTCCGCGTTGACGGGGTCCTCCGTTCTAAAAATCCTTGCGGGAGAAGGAGATTCTAGCTACTGACTCGACTTCATCGTCATCATCTTCGCAGTCAGCTAGCTCAGGGACGTCATCCTTCTTCACCTTACGAGTCTTCTTGGGGTTCTTGGGTGCGTCGTAGACCTTACACTCCTTTGCCATATGGCCGGTCTGGCGGCATCGGAGGCATCGGCCTTCCTTGAAACACTTCTGCCTTTCGGCTTCAGTGAGCTTGGGGGGAAGACAGACGGCGTCGACATCCATGGCGTCGGGGTCCTTTTCTTCCTTCTTGGAGTAAGTCGGCACGTATGAAGTGCCGGGTTTCTTGTGTTGTTGCGCAATTCCTCGGGCTTGGCGGCGGTGAGAGTTGAAGAGGGCAACCTTCTTATACCAGTCGGCTACCCTGGTGGGGGGTTTCTCCATCCGGAGAACGTCGAACATCAAGTCTTCAGATATACCCGCAGAGTAATAGGAGACTAGCACCAAATCATCGGTTACTCCTGCGGCAGATACCTTGGACCTGAATTGGGTGGTGTAGTTAGCTAGGGAAGGGGAATACTCGCCCTTCTTTCCGGGGATCATGCACTTGGTAGCGAGCCACGTGAGTGCGTTGGTGACCGATTCTGAGTGGGAGAAAATGGCCTCAAAGTCGGAGACGAAGTCGGACCACTTCCCAAGAGAGAAGCCTCCGCCGGAGATCTTGGATTCTCGGAAGGTATCAGCCCAAGTAGAAGCCATACCTTTCTTCATGAAAGAGAGTGTGTAGGCGATCCGCCTAGCATTGTTGTTGTAGATTTCTGCATTGATCGAGAGGTACAATTGTACCGAATGAAGCCAGGGCTTCGCCTTCGTGAGGTTTCTGTCGAAGTCCTCAGGGACTCCGAGATGGATTTCTGTGGGCTTAGTTCCCATAGCGGGAGTCTGAGGCTGGGGCTGAGGGGCTGGGGGTGCCGTTGCTGGGAAAATATGACCGCTTTGAGCGATCGGTGTCGGTGACGGCAGTGTGGGGCTACGAGGGATAACTGCGCCGGCTGAAAGCTGGTGGGACAGTAGTCTAGAGAGTTCTTGTGATTCTGCTTCCTCAGTGGGAGAGCATAGCTCGAGATCTAGGTCGGGGTTATCAGAGCCTGCAGTGGCGGCTTCTGAGTCCGATGTTTCTGAGGCTGAGGACTCGGGGTCTGGTGATTCTGTGGCTCTCCACGAAGTGGAGATCGGTGGCGGTCGGGCTGAGGAGGAGGGCCTACTCGATGGTAGCCGCGACGTGGTAAGCTAGAGCTTTTGTTACGCTTGGCCCAGGTAGGGTCGAGCGTAGACTCAAGGGGGTTCTAAGGCTAAGGGAGTACCAGCGTTCTAGTCGCTACGGTACGACTAAGAGCCTTCGGGCGAGGTATCTGCTCACGAAGAGCACGCTCAGCGTTGAAGGGTTCGATGAGTTCTAAGGCTTATCCCAGTGTCGGCAGATCGAGCATAGGAGTTAGCTCAAAGGTATGATTGAGTAGCTCTAGCTTAAGGAATACAAGCG
Source organism: Retiboletus fuscus (assembly GCA_038093795.1). Lineage (NCBI taxonomy): Eukaryota > Fungi > Basidiomycota > Agaricomycetes > Boletales > Boletaceae > Retiboletus > Retiboletus fuscus. The sequence goes on from JBBPSV010000104.1 coordinate 11,691, forward strand.
CAGAGTCTACGGTTTATATACATGAGTCGCGGAAGGTTATGGAAGCCCATGGAAGGGCGGGCAAACGCGGGCGGAAAGGAGATGTGACTCGGGGAAGCGTAGAGACTCGGGATGAGTCAAAACAAGTCACATCCGCTGTGGATCTGTTGATCAGAAGCAGCTGTCTATCAAAGATTATCATGAAACGAAGAAGTGGCCGGAACGGCCCGAAGCGACAATGACAGCGGGATCATTAGTCGGAAATAAAAAGGAGATGCGGTCCGTGGGAGTAATGACCTATGTGCCGTATGGGAGCAGTCTGGGTAACGCCAGACAAGATGGATAGCGATCCATCGAGACTAAGCTAAGTAAAATAACGGAAAGAAATAAACGGGGCCAGGTCAACTCGTAACACATCTGGGATTGTTGGTTTGGTCTGTTGGCAATGGTTAGCGGTTATGGACAGTGATGCAATGGACATGGATTGGTAAGCGGTCTGGATGTGATGAGGCAGTGATGAGCGTGATGATGCTGTGGACATCAGTCAGTCTATACTCAATCGGATACATGTGCAACTGGTGAGGTGTGGAATACGAGCACCATTCAGGAGATACAAATGCTGGTCCAGTGCACGTATGACCTTCCCAGAGTGAATGTACCTGGATACATATGGGTAGTGACAGATGAAGTGGTGTGGCTCATCACAGAATGCACACTTGGCGACATAAGCAGATGACATGAAGTCCTTGAGGGTAGTCAGCATTAACAAAAAGATGGAGACCAGTTTTGGTCCATAATAACCGGTCCGACAAGGACAAACAGACTGCTTGGAATGGTGATGGTTTGAGCATGGTTTGTGATGTGACAGCTTTGGTGATGGCTCTGGCAATGGCAGCAGTGTAGAAACAACAGAAAGTTTAGTGGTAACTTTCCTATATGTGAAGGGTACATTCGTTTGTCCCTATAAGGAGGTCCAAAAGGCAGAGGTGGAATCCTGGGTAGGAGTGGTCCACAGAGAAGATGGTCCAAAGATGGTCTGGACCAGGAAAAGGTAGTCTAACGGTATGAGCGATAGTCCGGACTCATTAGTCTGGGATGAAAGGTGGTCGGCAACAGTGAAGGCGATGAAGATGTGTGGACGAGTGGACGTGCAATGCAGAAGATATGTGCATAAGGATCCCAAAAGGTAAGATCCAAAAGTTGGAAGATGTATTCAAAATCAGATGTACAAGACTTTATAGTCTGGGCATATCCTGGACTGTGAAGGGTCAACATGTAAATGACATATGAACTCTAAAAAGCAGAGGGAATATGCAATAATGTGTAACAATGATGGCAACATATGTCCGAGACCTCAAAATATCAAAAGTACTACAAAGTGATAAAGCAAAACCAATGTGGATCAGACTAAGACAGCATGGACCAGATTGACACAGATTGATCAGATTGACTTTGGACTGGCATGGACAGACCGGATAGACCTCAGGTATGTTCCTATATGAGAACAGAGATCCTCAGATCTCTACATCTGCGGGGTACTTTAAATGCTGACTGTCCCCAGTCAGCAACTCGATAGGGTGATGCGTGAGTGTGTGGGATGCAGGATGTGACTCATGGGGACAGCATGATGTGATGATGTGGCAGTGTATGACTCTGGTGATGACATGGATGGGCAGACGTATGGTGGATGGATGATGGATGATGGCCATGGATGTGCTATGTGACTCAGGTGATAGCTCGGTCATTCGGATAGATGTGCAATGAGTGGACGATGAGGGGGAGACGGTGGATATGTGAGTGCATGCAATGATGGGTATGTGAGATGGTATGAGCGATGGTGATGATGGCAGACTGGACAACAGATAGTCTGTGGATGGTTCGTGTGCTCTTTCGTGCATGGTGGTATGTTGGCTGTATCAGTCTGTTGACTGTCTGTGTGTGTCTGGGCATCAATGCTGTGCCATCGGTCTTCGGTTTGGATCTGAGTCAATAGTCCAGGTGCATGTGGTCTGCATAAAAATGAAGTGTAGGTAATGAAAGCAAAATGAAACAACGTAAATACGAAAGAAACGACAGAAACAGATAGAAACATAGTCCGATGTGAGGTTCTGACTCAACTTGTCTTCTTCGCTCAACTTTCAATGTCTATGCCTGCATGGTGCCCAACAGAACGGGTCTTCGAATGAATAAAACAACAGATCTAAAGGTGCATGGCATCTCGGGTGCATGTGAAACAAATATCTATGTATGTGGAGTGTAGGAGACATGTTGGAATGGTGGTGTTATCAACGAGATTGTTGTGTTAACATCATGTGTGGTATGTAGCATATGGGAGCAGCAGTCTATATGTATTTGTGTTTTTAGTATTTTTTGATGGACAGACAGGAAACTGTTACATTTCCTTTCTTATCATTACATTTCTTTTCCCCATCTACCTTTCACCCTCACCTTGTAACTACTCATCTTGCTGTTTGAGCCCCGCTTGATGATATCTTTTAACCATTGTATTACTCATATATTCCATGACATTCCATCGACTTCTATGCCACATCTATGCTGACTCACATTTGTTCTTCAGTGTTCTTTCATATTCCTTTCGCTTACCTCACACTTCACTTGGCTCACCTATTTAAACTGTAGCACTCAACCTGTAACACTAAGCTTGATCTTCTCAATACTATGAGTTACTGCAGACATTGTCTGATCCCAGTCTCTGCCCTTGACCACCCTTCGCTTCCACAGCAGGGTAGCCTTGTAGTAGCCCCATGGCTAGGAGTACTTGACATCGTCCAAGCTTCCAACATCCCTCATCTGCTTGACTCTCTGAGATCACGCTTAGCCCACAGCGAAGCATAACAGAAACCGATGATGCCAGACGAAGACCAGGATGGAATGGATTGCACTGGACAAAGACCAGGATGGAAATGATACGTGCAGATATGGACGGTATAATCGATGTGTGTGTGCATGACTCGATAAGCATCAGATTGAACTATAAAAATGAAAAAATTGAACTGAGGTGAGAGGAGTGAGCCTCCCTCCCCGGTGACATTAGATTGATGGTCCCCCAACCATCATGCGGTTATGGATTGAAATGGGGGTAAATGGGTAGGGGTATTTCAATGAAAGGAAGCGGTCTGTTACATTTTCTTTTCTTTCTCTTGTTATGCTTTAATGTATGTCTCACACCTTCACCTTGTAACTACTCGTCTCGCTGTTTGAGCCCCACTTGATGATACCTTTTACCATTGTATTACTCATACATTCCACAATGTTCCATCGACTTCTATGCCATGTCTATGCTGACTCACACTTGTTCCTCAGTGTTCTTTCATATTACTTTCGCTTACTTCATGCTTTGCTTTGCTTGCCTATTTAAACTGTAGCACTCACACCTGTAACACTAAGCTTGATCTTCTCAATACTACAAGTTACTGCAGACTTCGCCTGATCCCAGTCTCCATCCTTGACCACCCTTCACTTCCACAGCAGGGCAGCATTCTAGTAGCACCACAGCTAGAAGTCCTTGACGTCGTCCAAGCTTCCGACATCCCCTAGTCTGCTTGACTCCTTGAGATCACACCTAGCCCATGGCAAAGCGTAACAAAAGATCAAGCTTCTCTTGTGTAGACTACCTCCATTATGTCTCCATTCCCCCACTAGATTCTTGAGCATGCTCTCCATGAGCAGATACCTCAAATCCTGAAAACAACATAGCTTCACAGCAACCCACTGTTGACCCTCGCTGGTCCAGACCATGAGGACCCCCTCCCACCGACCTATCTGAGCTGGAAGAACCCCAAGACTTGTCTTCTTCCCTGGAATCCAACCTGGACTTAAACCTTGACACCATCTTCAGACAAGAAGAAGAACTCACCCTTTGACACCAGTTCTCCTCAGGATTAAATATTTCCAGAGAACCTGACTCTGGAGGACTTCGATGGATCATTCACCAAGGCAGAGGATTGGCTTGGAACCATCATGTTCTACCTTGCCATAAATTCGGAAGTCTACAACACTGATACTGTTATGCGTGGCCTAGGCAGGGTCACACATAGACCTGAGGGTAAGCTGCCTTCTAGGACTTGGGCTATAGTAGTCCAGGTGGCAGACTACTAGAGATGAGTGGAGGCACGAGAAGGTGAGTTCTCATGTTCTGGGACTACATGGTAGGTGGCTGGGTCGAGAGTCAAGACTGCCTTCAAACAAGAGTCAAGAGGAAGGCATTGGGATTATTGGTGGGTCTATGAATCTAGGAGTACACAGTGATTCAGGTAGACTAAGCTAAGGTATGGAAGACTGTGGAGCACCTATTATATAGGGGTCAGGAGTGCGCACAGACCAGGTGTCTAAGTAAGGGAACTGGCTGTGGTATAGCTAAGTGAAGGAGATGTGCCAAATAGATGAGAGGTGCACATCTCTAAAGGAAATGGTGAAGTATGACTCGGCGAATGATTAATGAAATGAGTCATACACACTGCGGATCTATCGATCAGGAAGCATCCTGTTGATCAATGATCTCGGCTAAGTGGAAGAAGCATTGCCTTCAGTGGTAGTAGAAGGGATGTGCGAGGTGAGGTTCTAGGAAAGGCTAAAGCTAAGGAAAGGTGCATGCACTATTGTCAATGATGGGACTTGGATAGGAGATATCCAGGGATACGTGAGTAATCCTACCAAGGGTCTGGCATAGGGTCTGGTTTGGAGGCTGGGGCTCAGCTGGGGAGCTGAGGGACTGGGACAGGTTCCATGGGGAACCGGTGAACTGAGACCAAGGACAGGGAGTCCGAGGGTTATGTGCACGTTCGGGGTGAAGCCCGACAGGGTCAGTGCATGGCATGGGTGTGAGGCCAAGCCAAAGGGAGGGTCCAAGGTTGGACTTGGCAAGGGAGGTTCAGTGATGATGTCAGAGGATGGACATAGGGGCGATATGGTGTGCCACTGATCCACAGGTGGGCTGCGTCATGAGTCTAGGGGTGGACTGTTGAAGTCCCAGGCTAAGAGCTAGAGATAGGGTCTTGGAGGGATGCTCAATTGGTGATGCTCACGAAGAGACCAGCGCTATGAGACTTAGGGGTTCTGGTTAGGTGGATGTACTAGGGTCGGGGAGGGGCCAGGGCAGGCCCGATGTGAGGACTAAGCAAGAGAGTGCTTAGTGGGTTCTAGGTGATGCATAGGCATGGAGTCCGGTGAGGACCAGCAGTGGGCTGACTGGCTAGGTAAGCCAGGACTGGGCTAAGCGAGGGACGAGGTATGGCTGGGTAAGTCATGACTAGGACTGGGCTAAGTGAGGGACAAGGTATGGCTGGGTAAGCCATGACTAGGACTGAGCAAAGGAAAAAGTATAGGGGCACGACGAATTGTAACAGATACCAAGAAGGTCGCCTATGCTCTCTCCTTCATGAAGAAAGGTTTTGCAAAAGTATGGGCAGCTACCTTCAGACAAAAGATTCTCGCCCAGTCCATATTAAATCTTGGAACCTACACCAACTTCTGCGATGCCTTCTCTAAGTCCTTTGTCCATAAGGACACCATCGCATCCAGCCTTCACTGGCTCACAACAACCAAGATGACTAAAAACAAGCATGGAGACTACTCCCCCTCCCTTACAGAGTACACTGCCCACTTCCAAAACCATGTAGCTATTTCCAAGGTTATGGATGCCAACATCCTAATCAGTTACTTCACTATTGGAATCCCAGAACCCCTCATGTGGAAGATCCAGAGCATGGAAACCCTTCCAGATAAGATTGAGGACTGGTATGCCAAGGCCGCTCACTTCACTGCTATGAAAGAACAGGCCAGAGACTTGGTGAAACGAGGAAGTGGAAAAGTTTTCCATGGTTTCCACTCAACCACTCAACCACTACCCCTGACCCTGACGCTATGGATGTGGATGCTGTCTGCACCACCCCAATCCTTAAACTAACCCTGATCAAACAAAAGCGATGTGTCGAAAACAACCTCTGTTTCCGATGCCAAAAGGAGGGACACCAATCCACTAATTGTCCCAAGTTCTCTAAAGGAAAGAAACCCTTTGTCAAAGCAGTAGCTACCTCTGACCTCCCGAAACTGGAGGAAATCCCTGATGATGAGGATGAAGATGAGGAAGGAACAGTGATCAGGAGAGTCTCTTTTTCCCAGGATTTTTAAAGCGGGGACCTGCTACAATGTCTAAGTCCCCTAGTGCTTCAATACTTGTAACCTCTACTACGAAATCTATGCAGATTCCAGTACAAGTTATCATCCCCTCGCATATCCTACAAACCGTTGACACAAGAGCCCTGATCGACAGTGGAGCTGATGTCTGCTGTATTGACTGGGGGTTCACCAAGAAGCATCAAATCCTACTGACTAAGCTCAACCAACCAGTTTATCCTAAAAACACTGATAGTATGATCAACAACAAGGGGACCATCTGGGAGACTGCTGACGTCTTTATCTCTATCAAAGGATTAGTCCATCGACTCTCTTGTCATGTCATGCACCTAAGTAAGGACAACCTATTCCTCGGAATCCCCTGGTTACAAAAAGCCAACCCCACTATCGACTGGGCCAAATGGACCCTCTGAATCGCTGAAACCACCAATGAATCTCCACTCCTCTTTTCCCTCCACCAAGGGGCCTACCAATGCCAGGAAAGACTTATCGCCCCACCAAAACCACCTCCTCACCATGTCTATGTAAACTCGGTTCAGGACGAATGCCTTTACTCATATAATGGCTGGGAAGATGAATGTGACTTCCTGACCTGAGCCCACGACCAATACACTGTCAATCAGATCATTCAGTGTGGGTCTCACTTTATCCCTGCCCCAGTAATTTCTCACCTCTCCATTGCCTCTGACCTTGCCTTGTCCCCAGAGACATCAGTTGCATCCCCCCTTCCTGATGAGTATATCCAGTATAAGGAAGTCTTTGCGGAAGAAGCAGCCAATGTCCTTCCCCCGTCTCACTCCTACAAACTGATGCCAATGGAGAGTGGCACCCTTGCTCATACCTTTCTCAAAGTTTCAATTCAGCTCAATGAAACTATGACATCCATGACTGAGAACTTCTTGCAGTTCTTTGAGCACTCAAGGCCTGCTCCCACTATTTACAGGGATCCCCTCATCAGGTTCAAGTGTTTACCGACCACAAAAACCTCACTTACTTTCGTGAACCACACACCTTGAACTGGCAGCAAGCCCGCTGGTTGCTAGACCTGGCAGACTTCGATCTCAAGTTGATCCATGTACCTGGGTTGCAACTCTCTGCCCCCGATGCTCTCTCTCGACGAGCCAACTACTTCCTGGTTCACACACAGGACAATGCCCTCATCACACTACTTCTGCCTTCCCTCTTCATCAACGTTATCGACATCGCCCTCTCAACCAAGATCTGCTCAGCTTTGGCAAACGACCCATTTGCTCTCACCTCCCTTCAAGCTGTTGATGAGAACATCCCCTCTGTATTCCGTTCCCGACTCTCTGATTGGCAGAATCATGAAGGGGTGCTTATATACCAAGACCGAGTATATGTTCCCCCAGATGGGGATCTCAGGAGAGAAATCCTGCAATGATGTCATGACCACGAAATGGCTGGTCACCCGGGATACCTAAAAATCCACCAATTAGTTTCAGCTGAATTCTGGTGGCCTGGTCTTGCTTCATTCATTCGGAACTATGTAGATGGCTGTGCAACTTGCCAACAATGCAAGGCCAACACTCACCCCACAGTTCCCCCTTTACACCCCATTGCCACCTCCACATCTCACCCCTTCCAAGATATCTCGGTAGACTTAATCATGGACCTCCCCATGTCCAATGGCAAAGACTCTGTAATTGTATGGGTGGACTGTGTCTTCAAGGGAGCAATATTCTGTTCGACGAACAAATTGGCCTTGGTGGCAGATGTTGCTTTGCTCTACTTCCACAAGGTCTACCACCAGTTTGGGCTCTTTGATCAGGTCATCTCTGATAGAGGGCCCCAATTTGCCTCCATGTTTACTAAAGAGATGGGGAGGATTCTAAACTATGATCTCCGTCTGTCCACAGCATACCATCTGCAAATCGATGGACAGACGGAGCACACTAACCAGGAGCTCGAAACCTACCTCCAGATTTTCTGCAGAGACAACCCCACTTCCTGGACCGAACTCCTGACCTTCACTGAGTTTGCACATAATCACCACCCTCACTCCATCACCAAGCAATCCCTGTTCTTTCTCCAAATGGGCTATGAACTGAAAGCTCTCCCCTCTGTTCTCGCTTCCTCCAAGCTCCCTACAGTGGAACTCTGTCTCTCCCAACTTATCAAAGCCAGGGATGAAGCTCTAGCTGCCCATGAGCTTGCTAGAGCAGTAATGGCCTCCTAGACATGACAGAATTTGAAACCCTTTACCCTAGGAGATAAGGTTTGGTTGGACGCAAAGAACCTCCACCACTTTCAGAAGGATCCAAAGTTTCTCCCACATCAAGAAGGGCCATTTGAAATCATCAGGGTTCTTTCCCCACTCACCTACTGCCTATGCCTCCCAAAAACTTGGAAAATCCATCCCGTCTTCCACACCTCCCTTCTATTCCCTGCCAAGGAAACTTCTGTCCACAGCCTGAACTTTCCAAGACCCCCTCCTGACCACATAGGCTGTTATGGTTCAATTTCCACCAAGTCAATTTTGCCTCACATGCTAAGTTCTCTTAACTTATCTCTTATCTTTCCATCTTATCTTATCATGTCAATGTTTGACATCTTATCATGGACTCTCTTTGTTTACCTTTATTGACATTATTATAGGGTTCACTATATCTTAGATCTCTTCATCTCTATGCTGTGCATGGCTATACACATCGCTTCCTTTTTAGATTAAGTCTTCTTTCATTTCTGTTATGCTTCTCTTCCATTCCATTCCTGTGCACTGCTGCACATTACACATCATGCTTCTTTCTTAATCTCTGCTTCATAGCCTTATGCCTTATGTTTCCCTTCCGCTTTGCTATGATGCCACATACTATAGCCTTATTTAGCTTAATAACCTAACATGTACAAATAACTTACTATAGTATGAAAGACCAGAAGCCAAGCTGGCTAACACCAGTCTTATTCTTCTGTTCGTGCCCCAATCGTCTACTTGAGATCCTGTATAGAATTAACACCAGTCAGACTTTGGCTCTACACCTCAGTTGACATACTCCCCTCCGGAGCTTAGGTGCTCTACGCTAGGGTGACTACGATTCTACACTCTCACTCTAGCCCAGTATAAAGGCACTACAATGCTTGCAGCCTGGTCTACCCCTTCATGATGACCGCTCAGTGCTAGATGCATTTGGGTTGTTTCATAGGCCCTGAAGAAGAATACCTCATGGACCGCATTCTCCACCACCTGTTATGCTTGGCCCAGGTAGGGTTGAGCATAGACTCAAGGGTAAGTTCTGGGACTAGGGAGTACCAGCATTCTTGACGCTACGGTACGACTAGGACCTTTGGGCAAGGTATCTGCTCATGAGGAGCACACTCAGTGTTGAAGGATACGATGAGTCCGAGGAGGACAAGTCTTATCCCGGTCTTCAGAGATCGAGCATAGGAGTTATCTCAAAGGTAGGATTAAGTAGCTCTAGCTTAAGGAATACAAGCATGGAGACTACTGTTTATATACTTGAGCCATAGATGGTCATGGAACTCTATGGAACGAGTGGAAGAACAAGGAACTAAAAGAGATATGACTCGGGAAGCATAAGGACTTGGGATGAGTCAAAGCAAGTCATATCCGCTGTGGATCTGTTGATCAATGTTGATCAGAGGCAGCTGTCAATCAACGATTATCATGAAACAAGGAAGCAGTCAGAACGACCTGAAGCGACCATGACAGTGGCATCATTAGTTGGAAATGAGACATATGATGCAGTCCGTGGGATAACAGCCTATGTGCTGTGTGAGACTGGTCTGGGTAATGCCAGACGAAATGGGTGGTGATCCATCGAGACTAAACTAAGTAAAAGAAGAAAAGAATTAAATGAAGCCAGGTCAAGTCGTAACATTACCCCCCTTGTACACTCCTCAATGCCACTTAAGGACTCCTAGAGATCAATGTAACCCCCATTGGGGGAACCAGTGACATTGGAATAGGCCATGTCATCCCACACATCATCTGTAAAATCGAGCTCCGGCTTGTCCTGAATTTGAGATGCGAGCGGATGAGGTCATGGACAGTGCGACCATCATGACGAGTGAGAGGAGCTGGAAGAATGGGACAAAGATGAGGATGGGGTGGTGGGGTGGGGATGACGATGGAGAGGACACTGGTTCTGGATGTGTCCAGGGTGCATGCGAAGACAAAAGGGGCACTTGTATTCTGGGCAGTCGATGTGCCAGTGTCCAAGGTGGTGACAGTAAAAGCAGGACGTGTTGTACATGGGGTGATCAGGGGTAAGGCTGATCTCACCTTTGTTCATGAGATGGACCCTCTCGAGTCAGTCAATCAGGTTCACCTCACTGGGTGACAAAGGAGAAGACGATGCAGATGGCGTCGGAGTAGCAGGCTCGGCCAGCGAGGGGATAAGGATGGTTTCGATGGGTAAAGAGGGTTGAACGGGGGGAGCTGGGAGGCCAGCCTTAGCAAGGTCCTGGGAGTATCATTCAATGTCAGCGATGAAGTCCAGCATATCCAGCTGGTGCATGGCCGATAGGAGGTACAAGTGGATGCGGCGGGCTACAAGGCAGAGTTGTGTGGAGAAAAACTCCAACTGGGCATTGGCAGAGGTAAATGAGGCTATGGGGTCGAGACACAAGACCTGTAAAAATGCTAAGTACAGTGATTCAAGAGGGGAATCTACATCTAAGTGGGCCTGCATGGTTGTGGCCAAACAGGAGTCTCGGAGGCGGGTCTGTAGGAGGCGTCCGGACTCGCATGACAGCAGGTCGGACCAGAGATTGTAAGCGAAATGGGGTACATTGATGGAAAGGATAGTCTTGGGTTTCTCTTCCTTATCGAGGACAGAGGGCCAAGGGAGGGGTGTGGTGTTCCACCCGGGGGTGGTGGAATTGCTGGGACAGTCGTCAGCAAGAACCATTGGAGGGTAGATGGTAGGAACGGAGAGTTCCTGGGCAAGGGGTGAAGATTCATCGACTCCCTCAAGTGGAGGAAGAGCGGAGTCGGTGAAAGAGGATTTGGTAAGGGAAGACTCAGTGGACGGGGAGTAAGACATGTTGTAAAGTATCAAGGTCGGTAAGACTCGGTTGGTGATGCTCACATAGAGACCAGCACGTAGAGTTCTAAGGAGGGAAGACCTTGGGGTGAAGCTTCTTATAGCTTTGGAGGACTGCTTGCGCATGTTTAAACTCCCATTTGGGGAGCCAGGTGTCATTGGCAGCAGTAAAACCATGCCAGCGGACAAGGAATTGTCGGTTGACAGCGGAACCCCAGTGTTGTACGATTTTTTCAATTTCATACTGTTCTTCTCCATCAATAAGATCAGGTGGGGGTGATGGGAAATTGGGGCTGTGTACTGAGTTCTCCTTGTAGGAGGTGAGGAGCAAAGCATGGAAGACCAGGTGTATTTTCCATGTCTTGGAGAGGCAGAGTTGATATGTGATCGGAGACAGTACTTTGGTAATGGTAAAGGGTCCTTTGCATTTCAGGGTGAATTTCGGGTGAGTCAGGTTGCATTTCAAATTTCTGGCCTCAAGCCAGACTTGATCACCTTTCTCGAACAGGGTGAAATTCTTCTTATTCCGAGAAGCCATGACTTGCCTAGCTAGTTCATGTGCAGCAAGGGCTTCTTGGTGGGCAGCAGTGAGTTCCTTGATGCAATCTTCCATGGCAGGAAGGTCCATGAGTGGAAGGATGGTGGGGACTGGGGTAGGTTCGTATCCCATCATTAGATAAAACAGGGATTTACCAGTGATGGAATAAGGGTGGTGATTGTGAGCAAATTTGGCATGGATCAGCCGATCAGCCCATGTGGTGGGGTTGTTCCCCACAAAGATCTGCATGTAGGTTTTGAGTTCCTGATTGATCCACTCGGTTTTCCCATCAGTCTGGGGGTGATACACAGTGGATAATGCAAGGGAACATCTGAGAAGCCTACTGAGTTCTTTTGTGAAGCGAGAAGCAAATTGAGGGCCTCAATCTGAGATGATCTTCTCATAGAGGCCGAGTCTGGGATAAACGTTCTTAAAATAGGGAGTGGCGACATCTTCCACTGTGGCGGTCTTAGTAGTAGGGCAGAAAATAGCCCCCTTCGAAGATGTGTAGTTGGCCCAGACTATGACAGTCATGAAACTGTTGGATGTGGGGAGATCTGTGATCATGTCACACAAGATCTGTTGGAAGGGGCAGGTGGCAGTGGACTTGTTGGGAGTGAGCAGGGGGGTCATGGGGTGAGTGTTGACCTTGTGCTGCTGGCAGGGTGCACAGCCTTCAACATACTTGTGAACATACTGGGCCAAACCAGGCCACCAGAACTCGCTCACAACGAGTTGTCGTGTCTTAAGAAAACCAGGGTGACCAGCAGACTCATGGTCATGACACTGCTGAAGGATGGACTTCCACAGTCTGGCGACAGGGGGAATGTAGATGTGGCCTTGGTAGGTCAATACACCTTCATGGAGTTGCCAATCACTAAGGCAGGAGTGGAAGGTGGGGGGAACGGAGCTATCAAAGGCTTGAAGCGTCTGGAGAAATAGGAGGTCATCTTTTGATGTAGTCTTGATGTGATCCCGGAGTGCAGAATCAATGAGCCGGACTGACAGAATCTAGGAGAAGGCAGGAGTTGCCCAATACTATAGTACATTAGCTAGGAATGAAAAACTAAGTGAAAAGTAACTCACCTCAGCCGCTGCCTAAGATGGGTGAAAACGACTGAGGTACTAGTGAGTAGGGTAAGTGTATATATACTATGGGCAGAGGTACACTCGTATTATGTTACCAGCAATGAGCCTAAAAGAAGACTAGAAGATATGACAATGATGCTGTAAGCAGAGTCTAAAAGGTTAAGCGGATATGAAAGTCATACAACTGTAATGGTTCCGAAGGTTCCACTCTTCTGAGTCAGAAAGAGTGTGGGAAGAATCTTGGGACTGGTTCCAGAACAGTGTTCCCAGAACCTGGTGCTTCCGAGTCTGGAAGAGCGCAGGAAAGTTCCAGAAGTGGTTCCGGAACAGTGGAACTTGGAAGTGCTGAAACTGTGTGACTTTAAGGTTGGATATTGTCACAGACAAAGATGGAGTCTGGTAGGAGGACAGTCTGGGTGTTGTCTGGTGTGTGGGCAAGGAAGTCCAGGCGACAGGACAGGGCATCTGGGCCAGTGAGAAGGGATCCAAGGACATGGATCATTTTGTAGTCAAAGTCCATGAGCTCTAGTAACCAGTGGGCTTGTCAGCAGTTGAGGTTCTGTGGGGCCCAGAAATACATGAGATTCTTATGATCCATGAAGACCTGAATAGGGGTGGAGGAACCATGTAGGAGGTGGCGCCAGGACTTCAAGGCATGGATGATCACAAGAAGTTCATGATCGTGAATGTCATAGTTTCGTTCTGCTGGAGAGAATGACTGGGATAGGTACAAGCAAGGGTGCCAGGCACCATTCTCATCAGTCTGTAAGAGGATACCACCCATGGCTACACCAGAGGCGTCAGTTGCGATGGCAAACGGTGCAGTGGGGTCTGGGAGGCAGAGCACGGGTTTGCAGAGGAAAAGTTCCTTTAAACGAAGGAATGCGGTTTCTTGTGAAGAGTCCCAGTGCCAAGGTTGGGTCTTCTTGGTAAGGTCTATGAGGGGGCGAGCGATGGTGGAGTAGTCCGGGATGAATTGCTGGTAGTAATTGGCAAATCCAAGGAAAGGCCAGACTTCTTTGACTGAGGTTGGGGCAGGCCAGGAGGTGATTCTGTCAAGTTTGACAGGGTCCATAGCGAGTTTTCTGGGGGAGAGGATCATGCCAAGGTAATCCACTTGTTCTGTGGCGAAGGAACATTTGGACAGGTGGAGATGGAGGTCAAGCTCTTCCATCCGTTGGAGGACTCTCTTGGTCTGTTCGGTGTGGAGTTGCTCATCAGGGGAGAAGATAAGGAGGTCGTCCATGTAGATGACAAGCCATCCTTTGGAGATCATGTCTCGGAATGAGTCGTTCATGAATCATTGAAACGTGGCAGAGGAGTTGGTCATTCTGAAGAACATGACCATGGGTTCAAAGAGGCCCTTGTGAGTGAGAAAGGCACCTTTCCATTGGTGTCCTTCTTTAATCCGGACATTGTTGTACTCCCAGCGGATGTCAAACTTGGTAAAGACTTTCGCATCTTGCACCTTGTTAATGAGGTCATCAATCCGAGGTAGAGGGTACACATCTCGGATGGTCTGGTTGTTGAGCTTCTAATAGTCCATACATGATCGGAGCTTGGGGTTGCCAGAAAAGTCAAGTTCCTTCTTCTGGATGAAGAAGAAAGGGGATGCTTGGGGTGAATTCGAGGGGTGGATGGCACCAGACCGGAGGTTCTCTTCTAGGAAGGCTTCAGTGGTGTCCCATTCCCATGGGGATAGTGGGTACAGTTTGCCTATCTTGGGTTTGAAGCCTTCCTTAAGGTTAATCTTGTGGTCGTAAGTCCATTCTGGTGGGAGTTGTCCAATTGGTTGTTCTTCAAACACCTTTCGGAACTGCTCATACTCTGCTGGGAGGGTGACTTCAGGTTTCTTGTTGAACTCCACTTGTGCAAGTTGCATGGCAGAGGTGATCTTGGTGATGACCGGAGAGCCTAAGGGGTAGAATTGTGACCCACACCATTGGATCCAACCTATATGATGATGATCATGAGCTCTCTGGCAGAACTCACTCTCCAATTCTTCGTCAAGATATTCATAGAGTCGAGCGTGGTCAACACAGTTAACCTTGACTTGGCATGGGGGGGTCCAGTTGAAACTGGGTCTCTTGAATCGGTCGCTATATTCTGAGGTAGCAACGTTGTGTTCCTGGAAAAGAACCTTGGATTGGTCACAGGATTCTGGAATGTTGATCGTTTGTTTGAACCAGTTGATCTTCAGGTTGGTGGAGTGGAGCCAGGGGAGTCCGAGGATAATGTTCTCACTTCCACAAGATATGACATGGAAGAGGGCCTTCTGTGTGATTCCTCCAGTGTTAACGTAGAGGGTACAAGTGAATTGGATGGCTCTGTGGGAGTTGCTAGATTGGTCAACATTCCGAACTGGGATGGGTTTCGGTAGTCAAGTGATGGGGAGTTTGTGTTTCCGCATGAAGTCCCAGTCTATGCAAGAGATGTCAGCACCACTGTCGATCAAGGCACGGGTGTCAATGGCTTTGAGGATGTGCACAGGTACGATGAGCTGAACTGGGATTTGCATGGATTTGCGAGTCTCAGATACTAGTACATTGGCACATCTAGGAGGAGTCCGTGTTGATGGAGTCCTCCATTCTAAAAATCCTTTTGGAAGAAGGAAATTCTAGCTACCAACTCAGCTTCATCATCATCCTTGCAGTCGGCTAGCTCAGGAACATCGTCCTTCTTGACCTTTCGGATTTTCTTAGGGTTCTTGGAAGAGTTGTAGACCTTGCACTCCTTTGCCATATGGCCAGTCTGGCAGCATCGGAGGCATCAGCCTTCCTTGAAACACTTCTGCCTTTCGGCCTCAGTGAGCTTAGGGGGAAGATGAACCGCATCGACATCCATGGTGTCGGGGTCCTTGTCTTCTTTCTTGGAGTAAGTTGGTACATATGAAGTACCAGGTTTCTTGTGTTGCTGGGCTATTCCATGGGCATGTCACTGGTGGGAGTCAAAAAGGGCCGCCTTCTTGTACCAGTTGGTGACTTTTGTAGGGGGGTTTTCCATCCAGAGAACATTGAACATCAGATCTTCGGGTATACCTGCAGAGTAATAGAAGACTAGAACTGAATCATCGGTTACTCCTGCGGTGGATACCTTGGACCTAAACTGGGCAGTGTAATTAGCCAAAGAAGGGGAAAACTCGCTCTTCTTTCCTGGGATCATTTGCTTGGTGGCGAGCCAAGTGAGCATGTTGGTAACCAATTCTGAATGGGAGAAAACTCCTTCAAACTCAGCGATGAAGTTGGACCACTTCCCAAGGGAGAAGCCTCTGCCTGCGATCTTGGATTCTCTGAAAGTATCAGCCCAGGTAGAGGCCATACCTTTCTTCATGAAGGAAAGTACATAGGCGATTCACCTAGCGTCGTCATTGTATGTTTCGGCATTGATGGATAGGTACAATTGTACCAAGTATAGCCAAGGCTTTGCTTTCATGAGGTTTCTATTGAAGTCATCAGGGACTCTGAGGCAGATTTCCATGGGCTTGGTTCCCATAGTGGGGGTCTGGGGCTGGGGGGTGGCTGGTGCCATGGCTGGGAATATACGACTGCTTTGAGCGATCGGAGTTGGTGATGGTGTGGTGGGACTACGAGGGATAACTGCTCTGGCTGAGAGCTGGTGAGACAGTAACTTAGAAAGTTCTTGGGATTCTACTTCCACAGAGGGAGAGCATAGATTGAGGTTGAGGTCGGGGTTATCAGAGTTCTTGGTGGAAGCTTCTGAGTCTGATGATTCTGAGGATTCAGTAGTTTGCTGTTCTGTGGCTCTCCACAAGGTGGAGATCAGGGGCGGTCGGGCTGAGGAGGAGGGCCTACTTGATGGTAGTCGCGATGTGGTAAGCTAGAGCTTTTGTTATGCTTGGCCCAGGTAGGGTCGAGCATAGACTCAAGGGTAAGTTCTGGGACTAGGGAGTATTAGTGTTCTTGATGCTACGGTATGACTAGGACCTTTGGGCAAGGTATCTGCTCACGAAGAGCACACTCAGTGTCGAAGGATACGATGAGTCTGAGGAGGACGAGTCTTATCCCAGTCTTGGGAGATCAAGCGTAGGAGTTATCTCAAAGGTAGGATTGAGTAGCTCTAGCTTAAGAAATACAAGCATGGAGACTACTGTTTATATACTCGAGCCATAGATGGTCATGGAACTCTATGGAATGAGCGGAAGAACAAGGAACTAAAAGAGATATGACTCGGGAAGCATAAGGACTTGGGATGAGTCAAAGCAAGTCATATCCACTGCGGATCTGTTGATCAATGTTGATCAGAGGCAGCTGTCAATCAACGATTATCATGAAACAAGGAAGCAGTCAGAATGACCCAAAGCGACCATGACAGTGGCATCATTAGTCAGAAATGAAATGTATGATGCAGTCTGTGGGATAACGACCTACATATGTGCCATGCAAGACTGGTCTGGGTAATGCCAAATGAGATGGGTGGTGATCCATTGAGACTAAACTAAGTAAAAGAAGAAAAGAATTAAACGAAGCCAGGTCAAGTTGTGACACCACCAGGGTTCCCCTTCCTGTTGGAGGTTCCTGATCAGATGGAAGGGATACTCTGTCGAGGAAGATTCCTGGGAGCCCGAGTGGAATCTCAAGAATTCCAAACTCCTCCTCACTGCTTATAAAAAGTGTCACCCCAAGGACTTCCCCTCCTAACCCACTTACCTCTTACCACAACGCATTATGCCCTGTTCTGATGCCTCTGAAATCATCCTTCCCACTCCTCCCCATTTCTCTGCTCCACCACCTTCTGAACTTTCTTATGATTCTGTTCTTGATTCTGCTTCTTCTCTCACCATCTCAGACAATTCCAATGGAGCAGCTCTCTCCAGCACAGCTCCTAACCCTCACCTTTCTTATCCTCCTTCTCTGTCTCCTAGCATCTCAGATCTTTATTCTTCTAGTTCTTCATATGCTACACCTCCTTCCACTTTAGCCTCCCATTCCATGATTGTTGATGACACCTCATCCCCCATCTCCCATGTCACTACCCCATCCTGGGGTAGCTGCACTGCCATCACTGCTCTTGTGACCTCTGAACCCCCCATCTGCCTCATAGCCTACCTTGGCACCATTGAGTCTGTGGACCTGCCCGAACATGCTCATCGAGTGTGCCCTGACCTCCCCTCTGATGCCCAATCTTGGGCCCTCCTTCGTTTCATCTGGGACCCCCAGTACGCTGTTCCCATTGGATTGCACCTCAACTATGGATCTGCCCTCCATTCCCTCTATCTTGCCACCCTCCAAGTAGCACGCCTCTCTTTAGTCATGTGAAACCCTTCAGCGGAAGCTCATGCTACCCTCCGGGACCACACCATCTTTTACATCCAGGTGGAGATGGAAACCAACCTTGTCCTCACATTCTACCAACTTGGAATGCTCAAGTTCATGGAGGACTTAGACCGCTATCTCCAGGACCTCGCCCACTACACCCACCTCGGCTCCACCTCTGCATCCACCCCCTTGGCATCTTCCACTCCCCTCAATTCTGAGGAGCTCAATATCGTCGAACGGATTGAAGTCTGTTGGACCAGGAATTTTGGCAACACCCCCCTCTTGTCTTCTCACCCTCGTTTTCATGAGAGCTGCTTCCAATGCCACCACCTCAGTCACCAGCATGTCCAGTGTGGGGCATATCAATGCCTGATTTGCCTCTGTTTCCATCCCAGCCATAGTCAGCAACAATGCCCTCTGCGCTGCACTCCTCCACTGCCCTCACTCTCTACCTCACCCTCATCCTCTCATTCATTGCATCCCTCCTTGCCCCACCACTTGTACCATGGACCCTGCCGCTCCTGCGGCACTCAGCACATGGTCCCCAGCTGCCCTCACCACCGCTCCCATTCTCCTGACTTGGACCAGGGAGTGGACAATGATATCTGGGACGACACGGCCTTCACCAATGTGACCAGCTCCCCAGCTATGGGGGCTTGTGACCTGTAATTGTCTGCAACATTGTCTTGATCCTCGTGGGG
Source organism: Retiboletus fuscus (assembly GCA_038093795.1). Lineage (NCBI taxonomy): Eukaryota > Fungi > Basidiomycota > Agaricomycetes > Boletales > Boletaceae > Retiboletus > Retiboletus fuscus. The sequence goes on from JBBPSV010000104.1 coordinate 30,454, forward strand.
GGGTAATATTATGTTGTCTTTTCCTTCTCTTGTTACACTTTAACATATGTCTCACACCTTCACCTTGTAACTACTCATCTCACTGTTCGAGCCCTGCTTGATGATACCTTTTACCATTGTATTACTCATATGTTCCATGACATTCCATCGACTTCTATGCCACATCTACACTGACTCACACTTGTTCCTCAGTGTTCTTTTGTATTCCTTTCACTTACTTCATGCTTTGCTTTGCTTGCCTATTTAAACCATAGCACTCACACCTGTAACACTAAGCTTGATCTTTTCAATACTACAAGTTACTGCAGACTTCGCCTGATCCCAGTCTCTGTCCTCAACCACCCTTTGCTTCCACAGCAGGGCAACCTTCTAGTAGCACCATGGCTAGAAGTCCTCGATGTCGTCCAAGCTTCTGACATCCCCTAGTCTGCTTGACTCCTTGAGATCACACCTAGCCCATGGCAAAGTGTAACACAGTCCATAGAGGGTTCCAAACAGAAAACAATGGATTGAAAATGTAATGCGGCCATTGGGGTGAATGGTAAATGGACAGATAATCCAGTGGACAGTAAGAGATGAGTGGAAACAAAGAAAACAACCAGTCCGGGTGCATAGAAGAATGTGGTGGTGAAGGCAACAATGAAAGTGAAAAGAGAGACACAACGCGGCAGGAAATGGATGGTAATTGATCAGCGTCATGCAAAACAGAAGGGGCGGGTATGGTACAGTTGGACAGGACTGTACTATCCAGTCTGTGATGACTGGAGCCACGACTCATGGCCATGGTAGTGGTTGCCTTGCTGGCATCGGTGTCAGTCTGGGTGTTACGAGTTGACCTGGCCCCGTTTATTTCTCTATTTCTTTTCTCTTAGCTTAGTCTCGATGGATCGCTATCCATCTCGTCTGGCGCTACCCAGACTACTCCTGTACGGCACGTAGGTTGATATTCCCACGGACCGCATCTCTTTTTCATTTCCGACTAGTGACACCGCTGTCACTGTCGCTTCGGGCCGTTCTGGCCACTTCTTTGTTTCATGATAATCATTGACAGTTAGCTGCTTCTGATCGACATTGATCGACAGATCCGCAGCGGATATGACTCGACTCGACTCATCCCGAGTCTCTACGCTTCTCCGAGTCATATCTCCCTTTGTTCCTCGTTCACCCGCTCGTTCCACGAGCTTCCTTGACCTTCTATGACCACCGTATATAAACCGTAGTTCCTACGCTTGTATCCCTTAAGCTAGAGCTACTCAATCATATCTTTGAGCTAACTCCTACACTCGATCTCCCAAGACTGGGATAAGTCTCATCCTCATCGGACTCACCGTATCCTTCGACGCTGAGCGTGCTCTTCATGAGCAGATACCTCGCCCGAAGGTCCTTAGTCGTACCGTAGCGTCTAGAACGCTGGTACTTCATAGTCCCAGAATCCCCTTGAGTCTACGCTCGACCCTACCCGGGCCAAGCGTAACAAAAGCTCTAGCTTACCACGTCGCGGCTACCATCGAGTAGGCCCTCCTCCTCAGCCCGACCGCCACCGATCTCCACTTCTTGGAGAGCCACAGAATCACCAGACCTTGCGTCTTCAGACTCATCGGACTCAGAAGCCGCTACTGAAGGCTCTGATAACCCCGACTTAGACCTCGACCTACGCTCTCCCACCGAGGAAGCAGAATCCCAAGAACTCTCTAGATTACTGTCCCACCAGCTTTCAGCCGGCGCAGTTATTCCCCGTAGCCCCACTCCACCGTCACCGACACCGATCGCTCAAAGCGGTCACATATTCCCAGTCACGGCACCCCCAGCCCCTCAGCCTCAGACTCCCGTCATGGGAACCAAGCCCACAGAAATCCGTCTCGGAGTTCCCGAAGACTTCGACGGAAACCTCACGAAAGCGAGGCCCTGGCTTCGTTTGGTACAGTTGTACCTCTCGATCAACACAGAAATCTACAACGACGATGCTAGGCGGATCGCCTATGCACTATCCTTCATGAAGAAAGGTACGGCCTTCACTTGGGCTCATACCTTCCGAGAATCCAAGGTCGCCGGCGGAGGCTTCTCTCTTGGGAAGTGGTCCGACTTTGTCTCCGACTTCGAGGCCGTTTTCTCTCACTCAGAATCGACCACCAACGCGCTCACTTGGCTAGCCACCAAGCGAATGATCCCCGGAAAGAAGGGTGAGTACTCCCCTTCTCTGGCTAATTACACAGCACAGTTCAGGTCCAAGGTATCCGTCGCAGGAGTAACCGACGATGCGGTCTTAGTCTCCTACTACTCTGTGGGTATATCTGAGGACCTCATGTTCGACGTTCTCCGGATGGAGAACCCCCCTACCAAGGTCGCCGACTGGTACAAGAAGGTGGCCCTCTTCGACTCCCACCGCCGCCGAGCCCGAGGTATCGCGCAACAACACAAGAAACCCGGTGCCTCGTATATTCCCACCTACTCGAAGAAGGAAGAAAAGGACCCCGACGCCATGGACGTCGACTCTGTCTGTCTTCCCCCCAAGCTCACTGAAGCCGAAAGGCAGAAGTGCTTCAAGGAAGGCCGCTGCCTCCGATGCCGCCAGACCGGCCATATGGCAAAGGAGTGCAAGGTCTACGACTCGCCCAAGAACCCCAAGAAGACTCGCAAGGTAAAGAAGGACGATGTCCCTGAGCTAGCTGACTGCGAAGACGATGATGACGAAGTCGAGTCAGTAGCTAGAATCTCCTTCTTCCGCAAGGATTTTTAGAACGGAGGACCCCGTCAACGCGGACTCCTCCTAGGTGTGCCAAT
>JBBPSV010000105.1:0-33234 GCA_038093795.1 Retiboletus fuscus
CAATGGTATGTAAACTGAATCACATGACCTAGGGGGCATATTTGTAGCCAAGAGTGAGTACTATTTATAACCCCACCAAAGCTAAGCGAAATTCCCACAGTGTCTGGCAGTGCGCTTCACGCACTGCTGTCAAGGTTAGTTATGGAAAGGGTTTTTGAGGTCACTGTAGAGTCCAAAGGGTTACAGCCTTTGTAGCATGAGATGAGTCTGGGTTAGACATATCAGACAAGATAGATGAGAGTCTACCAAGACTAAGCTAAAGAAGAGAAAGAAATGAACAGGGCCAGGTTAAGTCATAACATTACCCCCCTCTTACGCTCCTCAATGCCACTTGAGGAGTTCTAAAGATCAATGTAGCCCCCATTGGGGGAACCAGTTATGTTGGCATATGCTGTGTTGTCCCAAACATCATCTGTGAAGTCGAGCTCAGGCTTGTCCTGGATGCGAGATGCAAGTGGGTGAGGTTGCAGGTGGTGCAACCATCGTGATGAGCAGGAAGAACTAGAGGAGTGGGATGAGGACGAGGAAGGTGAAACAACCCAATATGTTCAGCACTGAGTGGTTGTCGTGAAGGGGTAGACTAGGTCACAAATGAACTTCATAGTGGCCTTTATACTTGGCTAGAGTGAGAGGTGAATAAATGTAGTCACCCTGGCGTAGAGCACCTAAGCTCTGAAGGGGAGTATGTCAACTGAGGAGGAAAGCCAAAGTCTGACTGGTATTAATCCTATACAGGATCTCAAGTAGATGCTTGGGGAACCAACAGAAGAACAAGACTGGTGTTAGCCAGCGAGTTCTCTGGGTTTATATACTCATAGGCTTTGTATGTACATGTTTGGTCTACAGCTACATATAGGCATAGTGTGTGGCAGCATGAGGCATAAGGCTGTGAGATGGAGATTAAAGAGAAGTATGATGTGTAATGCACAGCAGTGCACAGGAATGAAATGGAAGAGAAGCATAATGGAAATGAAAGAGGCAATGCACACAGCAAAGCACAGCATGGAAATGAAAGATAAGTGAAAGGCTGTGCTTGCTGGATAGTGCATCTTTGAGAGAAAGTAAACTCTATAAAAAGATAAACAAGAACAAATAAAAGCATCCATGATTAGATGGCGCATGAGCATCCATTGGTGTGATAAGAAGATAAGATAAGATTAAGGGACTTAGTGAAAATCCTATTAAGGTTGGGACGTCATAGAGAACCAATCGTAACAAAAGGGGTAGCTGGGCAGGGATGACAACAGAGGGGGCACTGGTTCTGGATGTGGCCAGGGCGCATGTGGAGACAGAAAGGGCACTTGTACTCTGGGCAGTCAATGTGCCAGTGTCCAAGGTGGTGACAGTGGAAGCAGGACACATTGTAAAGGGGGTGATCATGGGTAAGGTTGATCTTACCTTCATTCATGAGGTGGACCCTCTCAAGACAGTCAATGAGATTCACCTCACTGGGTGATAGTGGGGAAGACAACGTGGATGGCATCAGAGCAACAGGCTCAGTGGGTGAGGGAACAAGAATAGTTTCGAGAGGGATAGTAGGGTGGACCAGGGGTGTGGGGAGACCAGCCTTAGCGAGGTCCTGTGAGTATCTTTCAATGTCAGTGATGAAGTCCAGCATATCTAGCTGGTGCATGGCCAATAGGAGATATGAGTGGATACAGCAGGCTACAAGGCAGAGCTGAGTGGAGAAAAACTCCAACTGGGCATTGGCAGAGGTGAATGAGGTGATGGGGTCGAGATGTGAGACCTGTAAAAAGGCTAAGTACAAAGATTCAAGCAGGGAGTCTACATCTAGATGCGCTTGTATGGTGGCTGCAAGGTGGGAGTCATGGAGGCAGATCTGGAGGAGGTGTCTGGACTCACATGACAGTGGGTCAGACCTAAGGGTGTATGCAAAGCAGGGTACATTGATGGAGAGGATTGTCTTGGGTTTCTCTTCCTCTTCAAGGACAGAGGGCCAAGGGAGAGGTGTGGTGTTCCACCCAGGGGTGGCAGAGTTACTGGGACAGTCCTTGCGAGGACCATGGGTGGATGAATGGTAGGAATGGAGAGTTCCTGGGCAAGGGGGGTTGAATTGTCAACTCCCTCAAGACAAGGGAGAGCAGAGTCAGTGAAGAACAATTTGGTGAGGGAAGATTCAATGGACAGGAAGTAAGACATGCTGTGAAGTATTGAAGGTGGGTAGGACTTGGTTGGTGATTCTCACATAGAGACCAGCACATAGAGTTCTAAGGAGGGAAGACCTTGGGGTGAAGCTTCTTATAGCTTTGAAGGACTGCTTGTGTTACAATTTTCTTCCTTCATCGCTCTATCTTTCTTCTATCTCTCTCCTTGTCACTACGTACTTGGAGAGGCAATCGCTCTTCTCTTCATTTCCACTTCTTGATGATAACTGGTCACACTCATCTATCATTCTATGACCTCTCTTGTTGATTAGTTATCTACACCTTGGACTCATCCCTCCTTCATCGCTTCTCTCATAGCAATTAGTGTTCCCAAACTTCCCAAACAGTCTATTCTCTTTTTGTCTCTTGGTCCATGTGCATTCTTCTAAGTGTTATGCTTGGCCTGGGTAGGGTCGAGCGTAGACTCAAGGGGAGGATCTGGGACTAGGGAGTACCAGCATTCTTGACACTATGGTACAACTAGGACCTTCAGGCAAGGTATCTGCTCATGAAGAGCACGCTCAGCATTGAAGGATATGATGAGTCTGAAGAGGACAAGTCTTATCCCAGTCTTGGGAGATCGAGTGTAGGAGTTATCTCAAAGGTAGAATTGAGTAGCTCTAGCTTGGAGAATACAAGCGTATAAACTACGGTTTATATATTTGGGCCATGGAAGGTTATGGAACCCTATGGAACAAGCAGGAGAATAAGGGTGTAAAAGGAGACATGACTCGGGGAAGCGTAAGGACTCGGGATGAGTCAGAGGGAGTCATGTCCACTGTGGATCTGTTGATCAGTGTCGATCAGAAGCAGCTGTCAATCAAAGATTATCATGAAACAAAGAAGTGGTCGGAACAACCCGAGGCAACAATGACAGCAGGGTCATTAGTCGGAAATGAAATATATGATATGGTCCATGGGATAATGACCTACATGCTATGAGATAAGGGTCTGGGTAACGCCAGATGAGATGGATAGCGATCCGTTGAGACTGAGCTAAGTAATGAAAAGAAAAGAAATAAACATGGCCAGGTCAAGTCGTAACATTACCCCCCTCTTATGCTCCTCAATGCCACTTGAGGATGACTAAAGGTCGATGTAGCCCCTGTTGGGGGAACCAGTGACATTGGCATAGGCCGTGTCATCCCATACGTCATTGGTAAAGTTGAGCTCTGGCTCGTCCTGAATTCAGGACATGAGCAGGCAAGGTCACAGATGGTGTGACCATTGTGACAAATGGGAGGAGCTAGAAGAATGAGATGAGGATGAGGATGGGGTAGTGGGGCAGGGACGACAACAGAGAGGGCACTGGTTCTGGATGTGTCCTGGGTGCATGCGAAGACAGAATGGACACTTGTACTCTGGGCAATCAATGCACCAGTGTCCAAGGTGGTGACAGTGAAAACACGACATGTTATATAGGGGGTGGTCAGGTGTGAGACCGATCTCACCTTTGTTCATTAGATGAACCCTCTCAAGCCGATTGATGAGATTAACCTCGCTAGGGGATAGTGGAGAGGATGACGCAGACAGCGTCAGAGCAACAGGCTCGGCTGGCGGGGGTATGGGGATGGCTTCAACTGGGAGAGAGGGTCGACCGGGAGGAGTGGAGAGACTGGCCTTGGCGAGGTCCTGAGAGTAGCATTCGATGTCAGTGACAAAGTCTAGCATGTCGAGCTGGTGCATGGCCGATAGGAGGTAGGAATGAATGTGGTGGGCTACGAGATGGAGCTGAGTGGAGAAAAACTCCAACTGGGCATTGGCAGAGGTGAATGAGGCAATGGGGTCAAGATGCGAGACCTGTAAAAATGCTAAGTACAATGATTCGAGAGGAGAATCTACATCTAGGTGGGCCTGCATCGTGGTGGCCAGGTGGGAATCTCTGAGACAGGTCTAGAGGAGGTGTCCTGACTCGCATGACAGTGGGTCAGACTGAAGGGTGTATGCGAATTGGGGTACATTGACTGAGAGAATGGTCTTAGGCTTCTCTTCCTTTTTGAGGACAGAGGGCCAAGGAAGGGGAGCTGTGTTCCACCCAGGAGTGGCCATGTTGCTGAGGCACTCATCAGCAAGGACCATAGGGGGGTGAATGGTAGGAGCCGAAAGTTCTTGGGCAAGAGGGGTGGATTCATCGACTCCCTCAAGTGGGGGAAGAGCAGAGTCAGTGAATGAAGATTCGGTGAGGGAAGACTCGGTGGACGGGGAGTAAGACATGATGCAAGTGTTGAAGGTTGGTAGGACTCGGTTGGTGATGCTCACATAGAGACCAGTGTGTAGAGTTCTAAGGAGGGAAGACCTTGGGGTGAAGCCTCTTATAGCTTTGGAGGATTGCTTGCGCATGTTTAAACTCCTGTTCAGGGAGCCAGGTGTTGTCGGCAGCAGTGAAACCATGCCAGCAGATGAGGAATTGTCAGTTGACAGTGGGGCCCCGGTGTCATACGATCTTTTCAATTTCATATTGTTCTTCTCCATCAATAAGGTCAGGTGGGGGTGATGGGAAGTTGGGGCTGTGTACAGAGTTCTCCTTGTAGGGAGTGAGAAGCGAGGTGTGGAAGACCAGATGTATTTTCCACATCTTGAGGAGGCAGAGTTGATATGTGATCGGGGACAGTACTTTGGTAATGGTAAAGGGTCCTTCATGTTTTGGGGTGAACTTCAGGTGAGTCAGGTTACGTTTCAAATTCCTGGCTTCAAGCCAGACTTGATCTCCTTTTTCAAATGGGGTGAAATTCTTCTTGTTCTGAGAAGCCATGACTTGCCTTGCTAGTTCATGCGCAGCAAGGGCTTCTTGGCGGGCTGCAGTGAGTTCCTTGATACAATCTTCCATGGCAGGAAGATCTGTGAGTGGGAGGACGGTGGGGACTGGAGTGGGTTCATATCCCATCATTAGGTAGAATAGGGATTTACTGGTGATGGAATGAGGGCGGTGATTGTGAGCAAATTCGGCATGGATCAACTGATCAGCCCACGTGGTGGGGTTGTTCCCTGCAAAGATCCGTAAGTAGGTCTCAAGTTCCTGATTGATCCACTTAGTTTCCCCATCAGTCTGGGGGTGATATGCAGTGGATAATGCAAGGGAACATCCAAGAAGCCTACCAAGTTCTTTTGTGAAGTGAGAAGCAAATTGAGGGCCTCGATCTGAGATGATCTTCTCATAGAGGCTGAATCTGGGGTAAACCTTCTTGAAATTGAGGATGGCAATGTCCTCCACAGTGGTGGTCTTAGTGGTAGGGCAGAAAATAGCCCCCTTCAAAGATCTGTAGTTGGCCCAGACTATTACAGCCATGAAACTGTTGGAGTTGGGGAGATCCATGATCATATCACAGGAAATCTGTTGAAAGGGGCAGGTGGCAGTGGACTTGTTGGGGGTGAGTGGGGGGGTCATGGGGTGGGTGTTGACCTTGTGTTGCTGGCAAAGGGCACAGCCCTCGACATACTTGTGAATGTACTGGGCCAAACCAGGCCACCAGAACTCACTTGCAATGAGCTGTCAAGTCTTAAGGAAACCGGGGTGACCGGCAAACTCATGGTCATGACACCATTGGAGGATGGACTGTTGCAGTCCGGAAACAGGGGGAATGTAGATGCGACCCTGGTAGGTGAGTATGCCTTCGTGGAGCTGCCAATTGCTAAGGCGAGAGCGGAAGGCGGTGGAAATAGAGCCATCAAAGGCTTGGAGCGTCTGGAGAAAGAGGGGGTCATCTTTGGACATGGTCTTGATGGAGTCCGGGAGGAGAGTAGTCTGGGTATTATCTGGCATGTGAGCCAGGAAATCTGGTTGGCAGGAAAGCGCATCCAGCCTGGCAAGGAGGGATCCTGGGATGTGGATCATCTTGTAGTCGAAGTCCACAAGGTCTAATAACCAGCGGGCCTGTCGACAGTTGAGGTTCTGGGGGGCTTGGAAGTATGTGAGATTCTTGTGGTCCATGAATACTTGGACCAGGGTGGAGGAGCCATGCAGGAGGTGATGCCATGACTTCAAGGCATGAATAATCATGAGAAGTTCACGATTGTGGATGTCGTAATTTCATTCCGCAGGGGAGAATGACTGGGAGAGGTAAGAGCACAGGTGCCAAGCACCGTTTTCATCGGTCTGCAACAGGATACCACCTGTGGCCACACCAGAGGCATTGGTTGCAATGGCAAAGGGGGCACTGGGGTCAGGGAGTTGGAGTACGGGTTTGGAGAGGAAGAGTTCCTTTAGATGAAGGAATGCGGCTTCCTGGGGGGAACCCCATTGCCAAGGTTGGGTTTTCTTTGTGAGATCTATGAGGAGGTGAGTGATAGTGGAGTAGTCCAGGATGAATTGCTGATAGTAGTTGGTGAATCCAAGGAAAGACCAGACTTCCTTGATGGAGGTTGGGGCAGGCCAAGATGTGATGCTGTCAAATTTGACAGGGTCCATGGTGAGTTTACTGGGGGATAGGATCATGCTGATGTAATCTACTTGTTCCATAGTGAAGGAACACTTGGACAAGCGGAGGTGAAGGTCAAGTTCCTCCATCCATTGAAGGACTCTCTTAGTCTGTTTGGTGTGGAGTTGCTCATCTGGGGAGAAAATAAGGAGGTTGTCCATATAGATAATGAGCCATCCTTCAGAGATCATGTCCCTGAACGAATCATTCATGAAACGTTGGAACGTGGCAGGGGAGTTGGTCATTCCAAAGAACATGACCATAGGTTTGAAGAGGCCCTTGTGAGTGAGGAAGGCACCTTTCCATTGGTGTCCTTCCTTGATCCAGATGTTGTTGTAGCCCCATCAGACGTTGAACTTGGTGAAGACCTTAGTGTCTTGCACCTTGTTGATGAGGTCATCAATCTGGGGTAAGGGGTACGTGTCCTGGATGGTCTGGTCATTGAGCTTCTGGTAGTCCATGCAGGGCTGAAGCTTAGGGTTGCTGTCAGGGTCTAGTTCTTTCTTCTGGATGAAGAAGAAAGGGGATGCTTGGGGGGAATTCGAGGGGCAGATAGCACTGGACCGGAGGTTCTCTTGTAGGAAGGCTTCAGTGGCATTATGCTCCCACAGGGATAGCAGGTATAGCTTGCCGATCTTGGGTTCGAAGCCTTCTTTAAGGTTAATCTCATGGTTGTAAGTCCATTCTGGTGGGAGTTGTCTGATTGGTCGTTCTTCAAACACCTTTCGGAACTGCTCATACTCTGCAGGAAGGGTGACTTTGGATTTCTTGTTGAACTCCGCTTGTGTGAGCTGCATAGTGGAGGTGATCTTGGTGATGATGGGGGAGCCTAGAGGGTAAAATCGGGATCCACATCACTGGATCTGACCTATACGATAGTGGTCATAAGCTCTCTGACAGAACTCATTCTTAGATTCTTCATCAAGGTACTTGTAAAGTCGGGCGTGGTCCACGCAGTTAACCTTGACTTGACATGGGGGGGTCCAGTCGAAGCTGGGTCTCTTGAATCGGTTGCTATATTCAGAGGTAGTGACATTGTGTTCCTGAAAAAGAACCTTGGATTGGTCGCAAGACTTGGGGATGTCGATCATCTGTTTAAACCAGTCAATCTTTGGGTTGGTTGAGCGAAGCCAGGGGAGTCCAAGGATGATGTTCTCACTTCCACATGATATGACATGGAAGAGGACTTTCTGCATGATTCCTCCAGTGTTAGCATAGAGGGTACAGGTGAATCGGATGGCTCCATGGGCATTGCTGGATTGGTCGACGTTTCGGACTGGGATGGGTTTTGGTAATCAAGTGATGGGGAGCTTGTGCTTTTGCACAAAGTCCCAGTCTATGCAAGAAATGTTGGTGCCACTGTCGATTAGGGCACAGGTGTCAACGGCTTTCAGGGTGTGCACAGGTATGATGAGTTGAACTGGGATCTGCATTGATTTGCAAGTCTCAGATACTAGTATATTGGCACATCTAGGAGGAGTCCATATTGACGGGGTCCTTTGTTCTAAAAATCCATTTGGGAGAAGGAGATCCTAGCTACTGACTTGACTTCATCATCATCCTTGCAGTCAGCTAGCTCAGGAATGTCATCCTTCCTGACCTTTCAGGTTTTCTTGGGGTTCTTGAAAGAGTTGTAGGCCTTGCACTCCTTTGCCATATGGCTGGTTTGGCAGCATCGGAGGCAGTGGCCTTCCTTGAAACACTTCTGCCTTTTGGCTTCAGTGAGCTTGGGGGGAAGATGGATGGCATCAACGTCCATGGCGTCGGAGTCCTTTTCTTCCTTCTTGGAATACTGTGGTATGTATGGAGTACTGGGTTTCTTGTGTTGCTGAACGATCCCTCGGGCTCATCAGTGGTGAGAGTCGAAGAGAGCTGCCTTCTTGTACCAGTCAGTGACTTTGGCAGGGGGGTTTTCCATGCGAAGGATATCGAACATCAGTTCCTCTGGTATACCCACAGAGTAATAAGACACTAGAACCGAATCATCGGTTACTCCTGCGATGGATACTTTGGATCTGAACTGGGCAGTGTAGTTAGCCAAAGAAGGGGAAAACTCGCCCTTCTTTCCTGGGATCATATGCTTGGTGGCAAGCCAAGTGAGCACATTGGTAACTGATTCTGAATGGGAGAAAACTCCTTCGAAGTCAGCAACAAAGTCGGACCACTTCCCAAGAGAGAAGCCTCCACCTGAGATCTTGGATTCTCTGAAGGTATCAGCCCATGTAGCTGCCATACCTTTCTTCATGAAAGAGAGTGCATAGGCAATTCGCCTAGCATCATCGTTGTAGGTCTCTGCATTGATGGATAGGTACAATTGTACTGAGCGTAGCCAAGGCTTTGCTTTCATGAGGTTTCCATCGAAGTCCTCAGGGACTCCAAGGCGGATTTCTGTGGGCTTAGTTCCCATAGTGGGAGTCTGGGGCTGGGCAGCGGGTGGTGCCATGGCTGGGAATATGTGACTGCTTTGAGCGATCGGAGTTGGTGACAGTGGGGTGGGGCTACAAGGGATAACTGCTCCTGCTGAAAGCTGGTGAGACAGTAACTGAGCGAGTTCTTGGAATTCTGCTTTCGCGGAGGGAGAGCGTAGCTCGAGGTCAAGGTTGGGGTTATCAGAGCCTTCAGTAGAGACTTCTGAGTCCAATGATTCTGAGGATTCAGCGGCTTGCTGTTCTGTGGCTCTCCATGAGGTGGAGATTGGTGGCAGTCGGGCTGAGGAGAAGGGCCTACTTGATGGTAGCCATGACGTGGTAAGCTAGAGCTTTTGTTACGCTTGGCCTGGGTAGGGTCGAGCATAGACTCAAGGGGAGGATCTGGGACTAGGGAGTACCAGCATTCTTGACACTATGGTACAACTAGGACCTTCAGGCAAGGTATCTGCTCATGAAGAGCACGCTCAGCATTGAAGGATATGATGAGTCTGAAGAGGACAAGTCTTATCCCAGTCTTGGGAGATCGAGTGTAGGAGTTATCTCAAAGGTAGAATTGAGTAGCTCTAGCTTGGAGAATACAAGCGTGTAAACTATGGTTTATATACTTGGGCCATGGAAGGTTATGGAACCCTATGGAACAAGCGAGAGAATAAGGGTGTAAAAGGAGACATGACTTGGGGAAGCGTAAGGACTCGGGATGAGTCAGAGGGAGTCATGTCCACTGTGGATCTGTTGATCAGTGTCGATCAGAAGCAGCTGTCAATCAAAGATTATCATGAAACAAAGAAGTGGTCGGAATGACCCGAGGCAACAATGATAGCAGGGTCATTAGTCAGAAATGAAATATATGATATGGTCCATGGGATAACAACCTACATGCTGTGAGATAAGGGTCTGGGTAATGCCAGACAAGATGGATAGCAATCCATTGAGACTGAGCTAAGTAATGAAAAGAAAAGAAATAAACGTGGCCAGGTCAAGTCATAACACTAAGTCTATTTAAAGTAGTCATCTTGTTCCTGTAAAACTCATTCAGAATCTGCGCAATATTAGTGTATGTTTTTGGGTCACCCTTGGTCCTTGAGACAAACCTCATCAACTCTAAAGGATACCTCTTCATTGAGTGTGCTCTTCATGAGCAGATCCCTCTGAAGACTTTAGAGCTATCTTTGTCAAAACCTTGCTTGCACACTACACGTAACAGCTTGTGCATGTTTAAACTCCTGTTCAGGGAGCCAGGTGTTGTCAGCAGTGGTGAAACTGTTCCATTGGACAAGGAACTGTCAGTTGACAATGGAGCCCCAGTGTCATATGATCTTTTCAATTTTGTACTGTTCTGCTCCATCAATAAGATCAGGTGGGGGTGATGGGAAGTTGGGGCTGTGTATGGAGTTCTCCTTGTAGGGAGTCAGGAGTGAGGCATGGAAGACCAAATGTATTTTCCACGTCTTGGGGAGGCAGAGTTGATATGTGATTGGAGACAATACCTTGGTAATGGTAAAAGGTCCTTCACATTTTGGGGTGAATTTCAGGTGAGTCAGGTTTCATTTCAAACTTCTGGCTTCAAGCCAGACTTGATCACCTTTCTCAAATGGGATGAAATTCTTCTTGTTCCAAGAAGCCATGACCTGCTGGGCTAGTTTGTGTGCAGCAAGGGCTTCCTGGCAGGCAGCAGTGAGTTCTTTGATATGATCTTTCATGGCGGAGAGGTCAGTAAGGGGGAGGACAGTAGGAATTGGAGTGGGCTTGTATCCCATCATTAGGTAAAAGGGGGTATGGAAATACCACAGGTAATTCCACGTGTGCAGCTGAGGGCAATGAAGGGAAAGAGTGGGCCTGAAGTGGGAGATACTCACTTCTAGGAGAGTAAGTTGTTGTAAAGCATATAGCAAAGTCTTGAGTAGCTGACTGGGATTCCAAGTAGGAATAAGACTTGTATTGTGAGAGTGAAGACACATCCTACTTATAGGATCTGTGTCTGTATGTACGTATGTACGTCTCTATCGTAATAGGTAAGTCCATAGAACATTAGAGAATGTCATGGAATGTATGAGTAATACATTTGTAATGTATTGGTAATGGTTTTGATAATGCCAAGCCATTCCTCAGTCAGCTGTCGTCCTATTGGACGATAAGATATCTGTTATCTATGATGTCATATATGATGAGTAATGTGAATAGCGTAATGGCCTCTGTCCAGGCCCATCTAGAATCATGGTAGATGATAAGAAAGATAAGATATGAATACCATGATTCCCGATAGGGGGATTTACCGGTGATGGAATGAGGGTGGTAATTATGGGCAAATTCGGCATGAATCAGCTGATCAGCCCATATGGTCAGGTTATTCCCCACAAAGATCCACATGTAGGGCTCAAGTTCCTGATTGATCTGCTTGGTTTCCCTATCAGTCTGGGGGTGATATGCAGTAGATAATGCAAGGGAACATCCAAGAAGCCTACTGAGTTCTTTCATGAAGTAAGAAGTGAATTGGGGGCCTCGATCTGAGATGATCTTCTCATAGAGGCCAAACCTAGGGTAAACCTTCTTAAAATAGAGGATGGTGATGTCCTCTGCTGTGGCATTCTTGGTGGTAGGGCAGAAAACAGCCCCCTTCAAAGATGCAAAGTTAGCCCAGACTATAACAGCTGTGAAACTGTTGGACATGGGAAGATCTGTGATCATGTTGCACGAGATCTGCTGGAACAGGTGGGTGGTGGTGGACTTGATGGGGGTGAGCAGGGGGGTCGTGGGGTGGGTGTTGACCTTGTGCTGCTGGCAAAGGGCACAGTCCTTGATGTACTTGTGAACGTACTGGACCAAACCAGGCCACCAGAACTTGCTCACAATGAGCTGTCAAGTCTTAAGAAAACTAGGGTGACCAGCAGACTTGTGATCATGACACTGCTAGAGGATAGACTTATGCAGTCTAGTGACAGGGGGAATATAGACACAACCTTGATAGGTCAGAATGCCTTCATGGAGCTGCCAGTCACTAAGGTGGGAGTGAAAGGCAGTAGGGATGGAGCCATCAAAGGCTTGAAGTGTTTGGAGGAAGAGGAGGTTGTCTTTCAATGTAGTCTTAATGTGATCCCAGAGTGTGGAATCAATGAGCTGGACAAAGATGGAGTCTGGGAGAAGCACTGTCTGGGTGTTGTCTGGTGAATGGGCGAGGAAATCTGGGCATTGAGATAGGGCATCAGAACTGGCTAGGAGGGAGCTGGGGACATGAATTATCTTGTAGTCAAATCCTGTGAGGTCTAACAACCATTGGGCTTGTTGACAATTAAGATTCTGCAGGGCCCAGAAGTATGTGAGATTCTTATGATCAGTGAAGACCTGAACCAGAGTGGAGGAACTGTGAAGGAGGTGTTGCCAAGATTTCAGGGCATGAATGATTGCGAGAAGTTCTTGATCATGGATGTCATAGTTTTGTTCTGTAGGGGAGAACAACTGGGAGAGATACAAGCAAGGGTGCCAGGCACCATTCTCATCAGTCTGTAAAAGAATACCACCTGTAGCCATGCCAGAGGTGTTGGTTGTGATGGTGAACGGGGCAGATGGGTCTGGGAGACAGAAGACTGGCTTGGAAAGGAAGAGTTCCTTGAGTCAACGGAAGGAACTTTCCTGTAGGGAAATCCAGTTCCAAGGCTGGGATTTCTTGGTGAGGTTGATGAGAGGGTGAGCAATGGTGGAGTAATCCAGGATGAATTGCTGGTAGTAATTGGCAAATCTGAGGAAAGACTGGACTTCTTTGACTGAGGTGGGTGCAGACCAGGAGGTGATTCTGTCAAGTTTGATGGGGTCCATAGCGAGCATACCGGGAGAGAGGATCATGCTGAGATAGTCTACCTGTTCCATAGTGAAGGAACACTTGGACAAGTGGAGGTGGAGGTGGAGCTCTTCCATTTGTTGAAGGATTCTCTTAGTTTGTTCGGTATGAAGCTGCTTATCTGGGGAGAAAATAAGCAGGTTGTCCATGTAGATGACGAGCCATCCTTTGGAGATCATATCTCAGAATGAGTTATTCATGAATCATTGGAATGTGGCAGGGGAGTTGGTCATTCTGAAGAACATGACCATTGGTTCAAAGAGGCCCTTGTGAGTAAGGAAGGCACCTTTCCATTGGTGTCCTTCCTTGATCCAGACATTGTTGTATCCCCAGCATACATCGAACTTGGTGAAGACCTTTGTATCTTGCACTTTGCTGATGAGGTCATCGATCCTGGGTAAGGGGTATGTATCTCGGATGGTCTGGTTGTCGAGTCTCTGATAGTCCATACAGGGTTGGAGCTGAGGGTTACCAGAAGGGTCGAGTTCTTTCTTCTGGATGAAGAAGAAAGGGGATGCTTGGGGGGAATTTGAGGGGTGGATAGCACCAGACTGGAGGTTTTCTTCTAAGAAGGCTCCAGTGGCATCTCATTCCCACAGGGATAGGGGGTATAACTTGCCTATCTTGGGTTTGAAGCCTTCTTTAAGGTTAATCTCATGGTCATAAGTCCATTCTGGTGGAAGTTGTCTGATTGGTCATTCTTCAAACACCTTTCAGAATTGCTCATACTCTGTTGGGAGAGTGACTTCAGGTTTCTTGTTGAACTTGGCTTGCACAAGTTGCATGGCTGAGGTGATCTTGGTGATGACTGGAGAGCCTAGGGGGTAGAACTGTGATCCACACCATTGGATTCGGCCTATGTGGTAATGGTCATGAGCTCTCTGACAGAACTCACTCTCTGATTCCTCATCAAGATATTTGTAAAGTCGAGCATGGTCAACACAGTTGACTTTGACTTGGCATGGGGGGGTCCAGTTGAAGCTGGGTCTCTTGAAATGATCACTATACTCAGAGGTAGTGATGTTGTGTTCCTGAAAAAGAACCTTGGATTGATCACAGGATTCAGGGATGTTGATTGTCTGTTTGAACCAGTTGATCTTTGGATTGGTGGAGTGGAGCCAGGAAAGTCCGAGGATGACATTCTCACTTCCACAGGACATGACATGGAAGAGAACTTTCTGAGTGATCCCTCTGGTGTTGGCATAGAGGGTACAGGTGAATCAGTGTTATGATTTTCTTTCTTCATTGCTTTGTATTCCTTCTATCTCTCTCTTCTTCTCTATGTACTTGGAGGGGTAACCTTTCATTTCACTACATCTATTTCTTGATGATAACCGGTCTGACTCATTTGTTGCTTATAGAGTTATCTTGCTGACCAATCATCTTCTTTTATGGACTTATCCATCCCCTGTCATTTCTCTCATAATGACCAGTGTCCCCAATTACCTCCATATAGTTGATTTCCTTCTTTGTCTCTTGGTCTGTGCACATCACTTTCATCCTATTTAAAGTATTACTCCAACTCCTGTAAAACCCATTCAGAATCTGCACAATACTAGCATATCTTTTGGGTCATCCTCAGTCCTTGAAGACATCCATTGTCAACTCTTAAGTTAAACCCTTCATTGAGCATGCTCTTTGTAAGCAGATCCCTCTGAAGACCTTAGGAGTTGTTCTAGAAACTCTTTGTATGCTATGCATAACAGTAGCCCCCAGTGGGGGAACCAGTCACGTTGGTGTAGGCCATGCCGTTCCAGACATCATCTGTAAAGTTGAGCTCCAGCTTGTCCTGGATATGAGATGTGAGCAGGCAAGGTCACAGGCAGTGTGACCATCATGATGAATGGGAGGAGCCAGAGGAGTGGGATGAAAATGAAGAGAGCATGGCTGGGCAGGGACAACAACGGAGGGGACACTGGTTCTGGATGTGACCTGGGCATATGTGAAGACAGAAAGGACACTTGTACTCTGGGCAGTCAATGTGCCAGTGTCCAAGGTGGTGACAGTGAAAACAGAATGTGTTGTATAGGGGGTGGTCGTGGGTGAGGCTGATCTCACCTTCATTCATTAGGTGGACTCTCTTGAGACAGTCAATGAGGTTCACCTCACTGGGTGATAGTGGGGAAGATGACGCAGACGGCATCAGAGCAACTGGCTCAGCAGGTGAGGGAATGAGGATAGTCTTGAGAGGGAGAGTGGGATGGGCTGGGAGTGCGGGGAGACCAGCCTTAGCAAGATCCTGTGAATAGTGTTCAATGTCAGCAATGAAGTCCAGCATATCTAGCTGGTGCATAGCTGATAGGAGGTATGAGCGGATGTGGCAGGCTACAAGGCAGAGTTGAGTGGAGAAAGACTCTGACTGGGCATTGGTGGAGGTAAATGAGGTGATGGGGTTGAGATGTGAGACCTGTAAAAAGGCTAAGTATAGGGATTCTGTTACAGACCTCAGGATATCATAGTATTTTTCTCCCTATTCATCCTAGCCTTCTACAATAACTCTTGCATATAGCTCCTATCTATTACCAGGAGGACTACATACTCCAGCCTAGACTACCATGCTGGTAACTCATGGCCTACACATGTAAGCCTAGACCTCCTCATGTTACTCTAGACTACCTCACTGTACACTACCCTATATGAGTTCACCCTACTCATGTTCACCTACCAACTCCCTTCACCCCCTCATGTACATAGCCTTACCATCCACCATCCTCACCTAGTCCTCATTGTAGCATAGCATATCATAGATCTAGTATACACAAGTGTAAACCCTAGGATAGTATATAAAGCCTCCCAGAGACTTGACTGGCCCCCCAGTCTTGTCCTCTTGAAGTTTTCCCAAACACTCCAGTGCTACAAGTTGCCCTCCCTTGACCTATAGAAGGCTTAGCACCCTAGTAAGGTGTTTGGTCGTTTCAGATTTAAGGGGAGAGTCTACATCTAAATGGGCCTGCATAGTGGCAGCCAGGCAAGAGTCACAGAGATGATTCTGAAGAAGGCATCCAGACTCACATGACAGCAGGTCAGACTGGAGGGTGTAGGTGAAGCAGGGTACATTGACTGAGAGAATGGTCTTGGGTTTCTCTTCCTCTTTGAGGACAGAGGGCCAAGGGAGGGGAGCAGTGTTCCAGCCAGGGGTAGCTGAGTTACTAGGGCAATCATTGGCGAGAACCATGGGAGGATGAATAGTAGGAACAGAAAGTTCCTGGGCTAGGGGCGAGGAATCATCAACTCCCTCGAGAGAGGGGAGAGCAGAGTTGGTGAACAAGGATGTGGTGAGAGAAGACTCAGTCAAAGGGAAGTAAGACATGTTGTGAAGTATTGAAGGTTGGTAGGACTTGGTTGGTGATTCTCATGTAGAGACCAGCGTGTAGAGTTCTAAGGAGGGAAGATCTTGGGGTGAAGCTTCTTATAGCTTTGAAGGACTGCTTGTGCATGTTTGAACTCCCATTTGGGGAGCCAGGTGTTGTTGGCAGCAGTGAATCTATGCCAGCAGATGAGGTATTGATGTTTGACAGTGGAACCCTGGTGTTGTATGATCTTTTCAATTTCATATTGCTCTTCTCCATCAATAAGATCAGGTGGGGGTGATGGGAAGTTGGGGCCATGCACAGAGTTCTCCTTGTAGGGAGTGAGGAGGGAGGCATGGAAGACCAGATGTATTTTCCATGTCTTGGGAAGGTGGAGTTGATATGTGATCAGAGACAATACCTTGGTAATGGTAAAGGGTCCTTCGCATTTCAGGGTGAATTTCAGGTGAGTCAAGTTGCATTTCAAATTTCTGGCTTTGAGCCAGACTTGATCGCCTTTCTCAAAAGGGGTGAAACTCTTCTTGTTCCTCAAAGCCATGACCTGTTGAGCAAGTTCATGTGCAGCAAGGGCTTCTTGACAGGCGGCAGTGAGCTCTTTGATATGTTCCTCCATAGTGGAAAGATCAGTGAGGGGGAGGATGGTGGGGACTGGAGTGGGTTCATATCCCATCATTAGATAAAAGGGGGATTTACCAGTGACAGAGTGAGGGCAGTGATTGTGAGCAAATTCGGCATGGATCAATCAGTCTGCCCATGTGGTTGGGTTGTTCCCTGCAAAGATCCATATGTGGGTCTCGAGTTCTTGATTGATCCGCTCAGTTTCCCTATCAGTCTGGGGGTGATATGCAGTGGATTTTCACATTCTTCAACCATGGTTGTGATGGGGACATCCAACCAAGGAAGACAGGTATTGCAATGCATCCATTGACGAGGACAGTGGGCGCTCATGTTGTCAACATCATCTGCATTGCAATTAGGATTCACAAGTGGATAATGTTTGTGGAATATCACGTACCTGGCATGTAGCATTCCCATACTCAGCAGGCCTGTTCCTCTTGAATCTCCTTGATGTCTATGTCAGAGAACTGGTTCAGAACTAAATTCCAAGTATATTCAGCAAACTATGTACCTGGCGAATCCAAGTGGGCATTGAGTAGGACATGCTCCCTTGTGCACGCTTTAGCAGACCTCAAGGCGAGGATGTCTTGAGAATAGTTGCCCATCAAGGGGTGTAGGTTGCTGCAGGGTGCAGCCTGAGCATCATCATCCACTGTAAATGAAATCAACAACATGCAACGAACATAGATGGCAGACTTGAGCTTACCAGCATCGTCATCAATGTCCATTTAGACATTGTCCTCATCCCTACACTGCACTTCCTCATCTGCATCGATATATTGACATGGCATTTCATCATCTTTGCCAAAGGATGGCAGAGTGGTCAGACTATTCTTGGTGCATTTGCAAGCATTGGGGGATTCAGGGGGAGGGGGTGGTATTCTCAGCTGACAAAGTTGCTCATAGGTGTGATCAACGATCTGAAGGGTGCTCGCTTTCATGTGTTTGATAGAGGGTGTGGGAGGTCTGCCTTGCATTCCATGGTGTGAACTTGCTTGAGTATCAGGGTGGTGGCCATCATGATGGGGTGATTCTGGTGGTGGAGGCAGAATAACTATGTTGCGCAGTTCCTCTTGGGTGTCCACTACATGGAGAGAGGTTGATGGCTTGGCATCTTCAGTGGGAGAGTCAGGTGGCGAATGTGGGATGTGTTACGACTTGACCTGGCCCCGTTCATTTCATTTCATTTCTTTACTTTCTTACCTAGCTTAGTCTCAGCGGATTGCCATCCGCTTTGTCTGGTGCAACCCAGACTTGTCTCGCACGGCATGGCGGTAGTTATCCCACGGACCGTATCATACTTTTCATTTCCGACTAATGACCCCACTGTCATTGTCGCTTCGGGTCGTTCCGACCGCTTCTCCTTTTTATGATAATCTTTGATCGACAGCTGCTTCTGATCGACACTGATTGACAGATCCGCAGCGGATATGACTCATTTCGACTTGTCCTGAGTCTCTACGATTCCCCGAGTCATATCTCTCTTAGTTCCTCGTTCTCCCACTCATTCCATGGAGTTCTACAACCTTCCATGGTCCGCATATATAAACCTTAGCCTCTATGCTTGTATTCCTTAAGCTAGAGCTACTCAATTATATCTTTGAAATAACTCCTACGCTTGATCTCCCAAGACCGGGATAAGACTCGTCTGCCTCGGACTCATCGTATCCTTCGATGCTGAGCGTGCTCTTCGTGAGCAGATACCTCGCCCGAAGGTCTTAGTCGTACCATAGCGTCAAGAACGCTGGTACTCCCTAGCCCCAGAACTTTACCTTGAGTCTATGCTCGACCCTACCCAGGCCAAGCATAACAAAAGCTCTAGCTTACCACGTTGTGGCTACCATCGAGTAGGCCCTCCTCCTCAGCCCGACCACCACCGATCTCCACTTCGTGGAGAGCCACAGAACAGCCAACCGCTGAATCCTCAGAATCATTGGACTCAGAAGTCTCTACTGAAGGCTCTGATAACCCCGACCTTGACCTCGAGCTATGCTCTCCCTCCGCGGAAGCAGATTCCCAAGAACTCTCTAGACTACTGTCCCACCAGCTTTCAGCAGGAGCAGTTATCCCTCACAGCCCCACCCCACCGTCACCGACCCCAATCGCACAAAGCGGTCGTATATTCCCAGCCACGGCACCACCCACGCCCCAACCCCAGACTCCCACCATGGGAACTAAGCCCACAGAAATCTGCCTCGGAGTCCCTGAGGACTTCGACAGAAACCTCACGAAAGCAAAGCCTTGGCTCCGCTCGGTACAACTGTACCTCTCTATCAATGCAGAAATATACAATGATGATGCTAGGCGAATCGCTTATGCACTCTCTTTCATGAAGAAAGGTATGGCATCCACATGGGCTGATACCTTCCGAGAATCCAAGATCTCTGGCAGAGGCTTCTTGCTTGGGAAGTGGTCCGACTTCATTGCTGACTTCGAAGGAGTTTTCTCCCATTCAGAATCGGTTACCAATGCGCTCACCTGGCTCGCCACCAAGCAAATGATCCCCAGAAAGAAGGGCGAGTTCTCCCCTTCCTTAGCTAACTATACCGCCCAGTTCAGGTCCAAGGTATCCGCCGCAGGAGTGACCAATGACTCGGTCTTAGTCTCCTATTACTCTGTGGGTATACCTGAAGATCTGATGTTCGACATTCTCAGAATGGAGAATCCCCCCACTAAAGTCACCGACTGGTACAAGAAGGTGGCCCTCTTCGACTCTCACCGCCGCCGAGCCCGAGGGATCGCTCAGCAACACAAGAAGCCTGGTACGTCATACATACCCACCTACGCCAAGAAGGAAGAAAAGAATCCCAACGCCATGGATGTCGACGCCGTCCGTCTTCCCCCCAAGCTCACTGAAGCCGAAAGGCAGAAGTGTTTCAAGGAAGGCCGCTGCCTCCAATGCCGCCAGACTGGCCACATGGCAAAGGAATGCAAGGTCTACGACTCACCCAAGAACTCCAAGAAGGCTCGCAAAGTGGAAAAGGATGACGTTCCAGAGCTAGCTGACTGCGAGGATGATGACGAAATCGAGTCAGTAGCTAGGATCTCCTTCTCCCGCAAGGATTTTTAGAACGGAGGACCCCGTCAACGCGGACTCCTCCTAAATGTGCCAATGTACTAGTATCTGAGACTCGCAAATCTATGCAGATCCCAGTTCAACTCATCATACCTGTGCACACCCTCAAAGCCGTTGACACCCGTGCCCTGATTGACAGTGGCGCCGACATCTCCTGCATCGACTGGGACTTTGTGTGAAAGCACAAACTCCCCATCACTCGACTACCGAAACCCATCCCAGTTCAGAATGTCGATCAATCCACTAACTCCCACAGAGCTATCCGATTCACCTGTACCCTCTACGCCAACACCGGAGGAATCACCCAGAAAGTTCTTTTTCATGTCATGTCCTGTGGAAGTGAGAACGTCATCCTCGGACTTCCCTGGCTCCGCTCCACCAATCCGAAGATCGACTGGTTCAAACAGACAATTGACATCCCCGAATCCTACAACCAATCCAAGATTCTTTTCCAAGAACACAACGTCGCTACCTCCGAGTATAGCAACCGATTCAAACAACCCAGCTTCGACTGGACTCCTCCACGCCAAGTTAAGGTCAACTGTGTTGACCACGCCCGACTCTATGAATATCTTGACGAAGAATCAGAGAACGAGTTCTGTCAAAGAGCTCATGACCATTATCATATAGGCCGAATCCAACGGTGTGGATTG
The DNA here is from genome assembly GCA_038093795.1 of Retiboletus fuscus. Taxonomy (NCBI): domain Eukaryota; kingdom Fungi; phylum Basidiomycota; class Agaricomycetes; order Boletales; family Boletaceae; genus Retiboletus; species Retiboletus fuscus. The sequence continues at coordinate 20,500 of JBBPSV010000105.1, forward strand.
CAGTTCTACCCTCTAGGTTCTCCGGTTATCACCAAGATCACCTCCGCCATGCAACTCACACAAGTGGAGTTCAACAAGAAACCTGAAGTCACCCTCCCAGCAGAGTACGAGCAGTTCCGAAAGGTGTTTGAAGAATGACCAATCGGACAACTCCCACCGGAACAGACTTACGACCATGAGATTAACCTTAAAGAAGGCTTCGAACCCAAGATAGGCAAACTATACCCACTATCCCCGCGGGAACGCGAAGCTACTGAAGCCTTCTTAGAAGAGAACCTCTGGTCTGGTGCCATCCGCCCCTCGAACTCCTCCCAAGCATCCTCTTTCTTCTTCGTTCAGAAGAAAGAACTCGACTCCAATGGAAACCCCAAGCTCCGACCTTGTATGGACTACCGCAAGCTCAATGACCAGACCATCCGGGATGCATACCCCTTGCCTCGGATCGAGGACCTCATCAATAAAGTGCAAGACACTAAGGTCTTCACCAAGTTCGACGTCCGATGGGGCTATAACAATGTCAGGATCAAGGAAGGACACCAATGGAAAGGTGCCTTCATTACTCACAAGGACCTCTTCGAACCCATGGTCATGTTCTTCGGAATGACCAACTCCCCCGCCACGTTCCAACGATTCATGAATGACTTGTTTAGGGACATGATCTCCGAAGGATGGCTCATCATCTATATGGACGACCTCCTCATCTTCTCCCCCAACGAGCAGCTCCACACGGAACGAACTAAAAGAGTCCTCCAACGGATGGAAGAGCTCGACCTTCACCTCCACCTGTCTAAATGTTCCTTTGTCATGGAACAGGTGGACTACCTCGGCATGATTCTATCCCCCGGAAAGCTCGCTATGGACCCTATCAAACTTGACGGAATCACCTCCTGGCCCGCCCTGACCTCCGTCACAGAAGTCCAGTCTTTTCTCGGATTTGCCAACTACTACAGGCAGTTCATCCTGGACTACTCTACCATTGCTCGCCCCCTCATAGATCTCATGAAGAAAACCCAGCCCTGGCACTGGGGCAAAGCACAGGAAACCGCGTTCCTTCGCCTAAAGGAGCTCTTCCTCTCAAAACCGGTGCTCCGCCTCCCCGACCCCAGTGCACCATTTGCCATTGCGACCAATGCCTCCAGCATGGCCACGGGTGGCATTCTACTCCAGACAGACGAGAATGGTGCTTGGCACCCTTGCTCGTATCTATCCCAGTCATTCTCCCCTGCAGAGTGAAACTACGACATTCACGACTGTGAACTTCTCGCCATCATCTGCACTCTCAAGTCTTGGCGTCATCTCTTGCACGGCTCCTCCTCACCGGTTCAGGTCTTCACGGACCATAAGAACCTCACCTACTTCAGAGCTCCCCAGAATCTTAATTGACGACAAGCCCGCTGGCTACTCGACCTCGCGGACTTTGACTACAAGATGATCCACGTCCCGGGATCCCTCCTCGCAGGCCCCGATGCCCTCTCCCGTCGTCCTGATTTCCTGGCCTATGTGCCAGATAATACTCAGACAATTCTCCTCCCGGACTCCATCTTTGTCCGCCTCATCGATTCCGCACTCCGGGATCACATCAAAACCACCTCTAAAGACGACCCCTTATTCCTTCAGATGCTTCAAGCCTTTGATGGCTCTATTCCCACCACCTTTCGCTCTCGCCTCAGCGACTGGCAGCTCCACAAAGGCATTCTGACCTATCAAGGTCGCGTCTATATTCCCCCTGTTGCCGGCTTGCGGAAATCTATTCTGCAATGCTGTCACGATCACGAGTCTGCCAGACATCTGGGCTTCCTTAAGACCTGACAACTCATTGCGAGCGAGTTCTGGTGGCCTGGTTTGGCCCAGTACGTTCGCAAGTATGTCGAGGGCTGTGCCCTTTGCCAGCAGCACAAGGTTAACACCCACCCCATGACCCCTCCACTCACGCCAAACAAATCCACTGCCACTCGCCCCTTCCAACAGATTTCCTGTGATATGATCATGGATCTCCCCGAGTCCAACGGTTTCACGGCTGTAATAGTCTGGGCCGACTTCGCATCTTCGAAGGGGGCTATTTTCTGCCCTACCACCAAGACCGCTACTGTGGAAGACGTCGCAACTCTCTATTTTAAGAAGGTTTACCCTAGATTCGGCCTCTATGAGAAGATCATCTCTGATCGAGGCCCCCAATTTGCTTCTCGCTTCGCAAAAGAACTCGGTAGGCTTCTCGGATGTTCCCTTGCATTATCCACCGCATATCACCCCCAGATTGATGGGGAAACTGAGCGGATCAATCAGGAACTCAAAACTTACCTACGGATCTTTGCAGGGAACAACCCCACCATGTGGGCTGATCGGCTGATCCATGCCGAATTTGCTCACAATCACTGCCCTCATTCCGTCACCGGCAAATCCCCGTTTTACCTAATGATGGGATATGAACCTACCCCGATCCCCACTGTCCTCCCTCTCACGGATCTCCCCGCTGTGGAAGATCGTATCAAGGAACTCACCGCTGCCTGTCAAGAAGCCCTTGCTGCGCATGAACTAGCTAGGCAAGTCATGGCTTCTCGGAACAAAAAGAATTTCACTCCATTCGAGAAAGGTGACCAGGTCTGGCTCGAGGCCAGAAATTTGAAACGCAACCTGACTCACCCGAAATTTGCCCCGAAACGTGAAGGACCCTTTACCATTACAAAGGTACTGTCTCCGATCACGTACCAACTCCACCTCCCCAAGACGTGGAAAATACATCCGGTCTTCCACGCATCGCTCCTTACCCTGTACAAGGAGAACTCCGTCCATGGCCCTAACTTCCCATCACCCCCGCCTGACCTTATCGATGGAGAAGAGCAATACAAAATTGAAAAAATCATATGACACCGGGGTTCTGCTGCCACACGCCAGTTCCTCGTCTGCTGGCATTGTTATGAGTTGACCTGGCCCCGTTCATTTCATTCTTTTCTTTTACTTAGCTTAGTCTTGATGGATCGCTATCCATCTCGTCTGGCGCTACCCAGACTCCTCCCATACGGCACGTAGGTCGATACTCCCACGGACCGCATCTTTTCATCATTTCCGACTAATGACCCCGCTGTCATTGTCGCTTCAGGCCGTTCCAGCCACTTCTTTGTTTCATGATAATCTTTGATCGACAGCTGCTTCTGATCGACACTGATTGACAGATCTGCAGCGGATGTGACTCGTTTCAACTCATCCCGAGTCCTTACACTTCCCTGAGTTACATCTCCTTTCGTCCCTTGTTTACCCATCTCTTCTACGGGTTTCCATGACCTTCTATGGCTCGCGTATATAAACCGTAGACTCTGCGCTTGTACTCCTTAAGCTAGAGCTACTCAATCATATTCTTGAGATAACTCCTATGCTCGATCTCCCAAGACTGGGATAAGACTCGTCCTCTCGGACTCATCGTACCCTTTGTCGCTGAGCGTGCTCTTCGTGAGCAGATACCTCGCCCGAAGGCCATAGTCGTACCGCAGCGTCCCAGACGCTGGTACTCCCCTAGTCCCCAGAAACCCCTTTGAGTCTATGCTCGACCCTACCCGGGCCAAGCGTAACAAAAGCTCTAGCTTACCATGTCACGGCTACCATCGAGTAGGCCCTCCTCCTCAGCCTGACCGCCACCGATCTCCATCTCATGGAGAGCCACAGAATCATCAGACGCAGAATCCTCAGCCTCAGAAACATCGGACTCAGAAGCCCCCACTGAAGGCTCTGATAACCCCAACCTAGATCTCGAGCTACGCTCTCCCACCGAGGAAGCAGAATCACAAGAACTCTCTAGACTACTGTCCCACCAGCTTTCAGCCGGCGCAGTTATCCCTCGCAGCCCCACTCCCCCGTCACCAACACCGATCGCTCAAAGCGGTCATATCTTCCCAGTCACGGCACCTCCCGCCCCTCTACCTCAGACTCCCATCATGGGAACTAAACTCACAGAAATCCGCCTCGGAGTTCCAGAGGACTTCGACAGAAACCTTACGAAGGCGAAGCCGTGGCTTCGTTCGGTACAATTGTACCTCTCCATCAACGCAGAAATATACAACGACGATGCTAGGCGAATCGCCTATGCACTCTCCTTCATGAAGAAAGGTACAGCCGCTACATGGGCTGATACTTTCCGAGAATCTAAGATCTCTGGCGGAGGCTTCTCTCTTGGGAAGTGGTCTGACTTCGTCTCTGATTTCGAAGGAGTTTTCTCCCATTCAGAATCGGTTACCAATGCGCTCACCTGGCTTGCCACCAAGCGGATGATCCCCGGAAAGAAGGGCGAGTACTCCCCTTCTCTAGCTAACTACACTGCCCAGTTTAGGTCCAAGGTATCCGCCGCAGGAGTAACCGATGATTCGGTGTTAATCTCCTATTACTCTGCGGGTATACCCGAAGATCTAATGTTCGACGTTCTCCGGATGGAGACACCCCCCACCAAAGTCGCCGACTGGTACAAGAAGGTGGCTCTCTTCGACTCGCACCACCGCCGAGCCCGAGGGATTGCGCAGCAGCACAAGAAACCCAGTACTTCATACGTACCCACTTACTCCAAGAAGGAAGAAAAGGACCCTGACGCCATGGACGTCGACGCGGTCCGTCTTCCCCCTAAGCTCACGGAAGCTGAAAGGCAGAAGTGCTTCAAGGAAGGCCGCTGCCTCCGATGCCGCCAGACTGGCCACATGGCAAAGGAGTGCAAGGTCTACGACTCCCCCAAGAACCCCAAGAAGACCTGTAAGGTGAAGAAGGATGATGTCCCAGAGCTAGCTGACTGCGACGAAGACGACGACGAAGTCGAGTCAGTAGCTAGAATCTCCTTCTCCCGCAAGGATTTTTAGAACGGAGGACCCCATCAATGCGGACTCCTCCTAGATGTGCCAATGTACTAGTATCTGAGACTCGCAAATCTATGCAGATCCCAGTTCAACTCATCATACCTGTGTACTCCCTCAAAGCCGTTGACACCCGCGCCCTGATCGACAGCGGTGCCGACATATCCTGCATCGACTGGGACTTCATGCGAAAGCACAAGCTTCCCATCACCCGACTACTGAAACCCATCCCCGTCCGAAACGTCGACCAATCCACCAATTCTCATGGAGCCATCCGATTCACCTGCACCCTCTATGCCAACACCGGAGGGATTACCCAGAAGGTTCTCTTTCACGTTATGTCCTGTGGAAGCGAGAACGTTATCCTCGGACTTCCCTGGCTCCGCTCCACCAACCTGAAAATTGACTGGTTTAAACAGACGATCAACATTCCTGAATCATGCAACCGATCCAAGGTTCTTTTTCAGGAACACAACGTTGCCACCTCTGAATATAGCGACCGGTTCAAGTGACCCAGCTTCAACTGGACTCCTCCACACCAAGTCAAGGTCAACTGTGTTGACCATGCCCGACTCTACGAGTATCTCGATGAAGAATCAGAGAACGAGTTCTGCCAGAGAGCTCACGACCATTACCGAATCAGCCAGATCCAACGGTGTGGATCGCGGTTCTACCCCCTAGGTTCTCCAGTCATCGCCAAGATTACCTCCGCCATGCAGCTTGCTCAAGCGGAGTTCAACAAGAAGCCCGAAGTTATCCTCCCTCTGGAGTACGAGCAGTTCCGACGAGTGTTCGAAGAACGACCAATTGGACAGCTCCCACCGGAGCGACCATACGACCACGAGATTAACCTTAAAGAAGGTTTCGAACCCAAGATTGGCAAGTTATACCTGCTATCCCCGCGGGAACACGAAGCCACCGAAGCCTTCCTAGAAGAGAACCTCCGGTCCGGTGCCATCCACCCCTCGAACTCTCCCCAAGCATCCCCTTTCTTCTTTGTCCAGAAGAAAGAACTCGACCCCAACAGAAACCCCAAGCTCTGACCCTATATGGACTATCGAAAGCTCAATGACCAGACGATCCGAGACACATACCCTCTACCTCGAATCAATGACCTCATCAACAAGGTGCAAGACGCGAAGGTTTTCACCAAGTTCAACGTCCAATGGGGTTACAACAACGTCCAGATTAAGGAAGGACATCAATGGAAGGGTGCCTTCCTTACTCACAAAGGCCTCTTCGAACCCATGGTCATGTTCTTTGGCATGACTAACTCCCCAGCTACGTTCCAACGATTCATGAATGACTCGTTTCAGGACATGATCTCCGAAGGGTGGCTTGTCATTTATATGGATGACCTCCTTATCTTCTCCCCAGACGAACACCTCCATACTGAACGGACTAAGCGAGTCCTTCAACGTATGGAAGAGTTAGACCTTCATCTCTGCCTATTCAAGTGTTCCTTTGCCACAGAGCAGGGGGATTATCTCGGCATGATCCTATCGCCCGGTAAGCTTGCCATGGACCCCGTCAAACTCGACGGGATCACCTCCTGGCCCGCCCCAACCTCAGTCAAAGAAGTCCGGTCCTTTCTTGGATTCGCCAATTACTATTAGCAGTTCATCCTGGACTATTCCACCATTGCTCGCCCCCTCATAGACCTCACAAAGAAAACCCAACCATGGCACTGGGACACACCACAAAACACCGCATTCCTTCATCTAAAGGAACTCTTCCTCTCGAAACCCGTGCTTCGACTTCCTGACCCCAGTGCACCATTCACCATCGCGACCGACGCCTCCAGCGTGGCCACGGGTGGCATTTTACTCCAGACTGACGAGAATGGTGCTTGGCATCCTTGCTCGTATCTCTCTCAATTGTTCTCTCCCGCAGAACGAAACTATGACATCCACGACAAAGAGCTTCTCACCATCATTCATGCCTTGAAGTCCTGGCGTCACCTCCTCCATGGCTCCTCCTCGCCAGTTCAGGTCTTCACCGACCACAAGAACCTCACCTACTTCCGCGCCCCCCAGAACCTTAATTGTCAACAAGCCCGCTGGTTGTTAGACCTCACGGACTTTGACTATAAAATGATCCACGTCCCTGGATCCCTCCTCGCTGGTCCGGACGCTCTATCTCGCCATCCGGACTTCCTTGCCCATGCGCCGGACAACACCCAGACTGTCCTCCTCCCGGACTCCATCTTCGTCCACCTCATCGATTCCGCCCTCTGGGATCATATTAAGACTATGTCAAAGGATGACCCCCTATACCTGCAAACTCTTCAAGCCTTTGACGGCTCTATTCCCCCCGCCTTTCATTCCCGTCTTAGCGACTGGCAGCTCCACGAAGGCATTCTGACCTATCAAGGTCGCATCTATATTCCCCCTGTTGCCGGCTTGCGGAAATCTATTCTGCAACGCTGTCACAATCACGAGTCTGCCAGACATCCAGGCTTCCTTAAGACCCGACAACTCATTGCGAGCGAGTTCTGGTGGCCTGGTTTGGCCCAGTACGTTCACAAGTATGTCGAGGGCTGTGCCCTTTGCCAGCAGCACAAGGTCAACACCCATCCCACGACTCCTCCGCTCACCCCTAACAGGTCCACCACCACTCGCCCCTTCCAACAGATCTCCTGTGATATGATCACGGATCTCCCCGACTCCAACGGTTTCATGGCTGTAATAGTCTGGGCCATGTTACAATTTGACCTGGCCCCGTTCATTTCTTTCTTTTACTTAGCTTAGTCTCGATGGATCGCTATCCATCTCGTCTGGCGCTACCCAGACCTCTCCTATATGGCATGTAGGTTGATACTCCCACGGACCGTATCTCCTTTTCATTGCCGACTAATGACCCCGCTGTCATTGTCACTTCGGGCTGATCCAGCCACTTCTCTGTTTCATGATAATCTTTGATAGACAGCTGCTTCTGATTGACACTGATCGACAGATCTGCAGTGGATGTGACTTGTTTCGACTCATCCCGAGTCTTTACACTTCCCCGAGTCACATCTCTTTTTGTTCCTCGTTTACCCGTCTCTTCTACGGGTTTCTATGACTTTCCATGACCTGCGTATATAAACCGTAGCCTCTGCGCTTGTATTCCTTAAGCTAGAGCTACTCAATCATACTCTTGAGATAACTCCTACGCTCGATCTCCCAAGGCTGGGATAAGATTCGTCCTCTCGGACTCATAGTATCCTTCGTCGCTGAGCGTGCTCTTCGTGAGCAGATACCTCGCCCGAAGGTCATAGTCATACCGTAGCATCCTAGACGCTGGTACTTCCCTAGTCTTAGAAACCCCCTTGAGTCTATGCTCGACCCTACCCGGGCCAAGCGTAACAAAAGCTCTAGCTTACCACGTCGCGGCTACCATCGAGTAAGCACTCCTCCTCAGCCCGACCGCCACCGATCTCCACCTCATGGAGAGCCACCGAACCACCCGACGCAGAATCCTCAGCCTCAGAAACATCGGACTCAGAAGCCCCTACTGAAGGCTCTGATAACCCCGACCTTGACCTAGATCTCGAGCTACGCTCTCCCACCGAGGAAGCAGAATCACAAGAACTCTCCAGACTACTGTCCCACCAGCTTTCAGCCGGCGCAGTCATCCCTCGTAGCCCCACCCCGCCGTCACTGACACCGATCGCTCAAAGCGGTCATCTGTTCCCAGCTACGGCACCCCCAGCCCCCCAGCCTCAGACTCCCGTCATGGGGACCAAGCCCACGGAAATCCGCCTCGGAGTCCCTGAGGACTTCGACGGAAACCTCACGAAGGTGAAGCCCTGGCTTCGTTCGGTACAACTGTACCTCTCTATCAACGCAGAAATATACAACGACGACGCAAGGCGAATCGCCTATGCACTCTCTTTCATGAAGAAAGGTACGGCATCCACATGGGCTGATACCTTCCGAGAATCCAAGATCTCTGGCGGAGGCTTCTCTCTTGGGAAGTGGTCTGACTTCGTCTCCGATTTCAAAGGAGTTTTCTCCCATTCAGAATCGGTTACCAACGCGCTCACCTGGCTTGCCACCAAGCAGATGATCCCCAGAAAGAAGGGCGAGTACTCCCCTTCTTTGGCTAACTACACCGCACAGTTTAGGTCCAAGGTATCCGTCGCAGGAGTGACCGATGACTTGGTCTTAGTCTCCTATTACTCTGCGGGTATACCCGAAGACTTAATGTTCGACGTTCTCCGGATGGAGAAACCCCCCACCAAAGTCGCCGACTGGTATAAGAAGGTGGCTTTGTTCAACTCTCACTGTTGCCGAGCCCGAGGGATCGCGCAACAACACAAGAAACCCGGTACTTCGTACGTACCAACTTATTCAAAGAAGGAAGAAAAGGACCCCGACGCCATGGACGTCGATGCGGTTCGACTTCCCCCCAAGCTCACTGAAGCCGAAAGGCAGAAGTGTTTCAAGGAAGGCCGCTGCCTCCGATGCCGCCAGACTGGCCACATGGCAAAGGAGTGCAAGGTCTACGACTCACCCAAGAACCCCAAGAAGACTCGAAAGGTGAAGAAGGATGACCTCCCTGAGCTAGCTGACTGCGAAGACGATGACGACGAAACCGAGACAGTAGCTAGAGTCTCCTTCTTCCGCAAGGATTTTTAGAATGGAGGACCCCGTCAACGCGGACTCCTCCTAGATGTGCCAATGTACTTGTATCTGAGACTTGCAAATCTATGCAGATCCCAGTTCAACTCATCGTACCTGTGCACTCCCTCCAAGCTGTTGACACCCGTGCCCTGATCGACAGCGGTGCCGATATCTCTTGCATCGACTGGGGTTTCGTGCGAAAGCACAAAATCCCCACCACTCGACTACCGAAACCCATCCCAGTTCGGAATGTCGACCAATCCAGTAACTCCCATGGAGCCATTCGATTCACTTGTACCCTCTACGCCAACACCGGGGGAATCACGCAAAAAGTCCTCTTCCACGTCATGTCCTGCAAAAGCGAGAACGTTATCCTCGGACTCCCCTGGCTCCGCTCTACCAACCCGAAGATCAACTGGGCTAAACAGACGATCGGCATCCCTGAATCCTGTGACCAATCCAAAGTCCTCTTTCAGGAACACAACGTCGCCACCTCTGAACATAGCGACCACTTCAAAAGACCCAGCTTCGACTGGACCCCCCCACGCCAAGTCAAGGTCAACTGTGTTGACCACGCCTGACTCTATGAATATCTCAACGAAGAATTGGAAAGTGAATTCTGCCAGAGAGCTCATGACCACTATTGCATCGGACAGATCCAACGGTGTGGATCGCGGTTCTACCCCCTAGGGTCTCCGGTTATCGCCAAGATCACCTCTGCTATGCAACTCACACAAGCGGAGTTCCACAAGAAACCTGAAGTCACCCTCCCAGTGGAGTATGAGCAATTCCGAAAGGTGTTTGAAGAACGACCAATCGGACAACTCCCACCGGAACGGGCTTATGACCATGAGATTAACCTTAAGGAAGGCTTCGAGCCTAAGATAGGCAAGCTATATCTGCTATCCCCGCGAGAACGGGAAGCCACCGAAGCCTTCCTAGAAGAAAACCTCCGGTCCGGTGCTATCCGCCCCTCGAACTCCCCCCAAGCATCCCCTTTCTTCTTCGTCCAGAAGAAGGAACTCGACTCCGATGATAATCCTAAGCTTAGACCCTGCATGGATTATCGGAAACTCAACGACCAAACCATCCGAGATGCGTATCCCCTCCCCAGGATCGACGACCTCATCCACAAGGTGCAAGATGCAAAGGTCTTCACTAAGTTCGACGTCCGACGGGGTTACAACAACGTCCACATCAAGGAAGGACACCAATGGAAAGGCACCTTCCTTACTCACAAGGGCCTCTTTGAACCTATGGTCATGTTCTTCGGAATGACCAACTTCCCTGCCACGTTCCAATGCTTTATGAACGAGGGATATGATCTCCGAGGGATGGCTCGTTATCTACATGGACGACCTTCTCATCTTCTCCCCAGACAAGCAACTCTATATGGAGCGAACCAAGCGAGTCCTTCAACGAATGGAAGAACTCAACCTTCACCTTCGCCTGTCAAAGTGCTCCTTCGCCACCGAGCAAGTTGACTATCTCAGAATGATTCTCTCACCTGGAAAGCTCGCCATGGACCCCGTCAAACTCGACGGAATCACCTCCTGGCCTGTGCCCACCTCAGTCAAAGAAGTCCAATCCTTTCTCGGATTTGCCAACTACTACCGGCAGTTCATCCCAGACTATTCTACCATTGCACGTCCCCTCATCGACCTCACCAAGAAAACCCAGCCTTGGCATTGGGACTCGCCTCAGAACACCGCGTTCCTGCGATTGAAGGAGCTTTTCCTCTCGAAACCTGTGCTTAGGCTCCCTGACCCTAGTGCACCGTTTGCCATCGCGACCGACGCCTCTGGCGTGGCCACGGGTGGTATCCTTTTACAGACCGACGAGAACGGTGCCTGGCACCCTTGCTCATATCTCTCTCAGTCCTTCTCGCCTGCGGAACGTAATTACGATATTCACGACCGCGAGCTCCTCGCCATCATCCGCGCCTTGAAGACTTGGTGTCACCTCCTCCACAGTTCTTCCTTGCCGGTTCAGGTCTTCACTGACCATAAGAACCTCACCTACTTCCGCGCCCCCCAGAACCTTAACTGTCAACAAGCTCGCTGGTTGCTAGATCTCGCCGACTTCGACTATAAGATGATTCACGTCCCCGGGTCTCTCCTCGCTGGTCCAGACGCTTTATCCCGCCGCCCGGACTTTCTTGCCCATGCACCGGACAACACCCAGACAGTCCTCCTCCCGGACTCCATCTTCGTCCGCCTCATCGATTCCGCCCTCCAGAATCACATTAAGACTATGTCACAAGACGATCCCCTATTCCTTCAGACCCTGCAAGCCTTTGATGGCACCATCCCCACCGCCTTTCGCTCCCACCTTAGCGACTGGCAGCTTCATGACGGTGTCCTGACTTATCAAGGACGCGTCTATATTCCCCCTGTCGCTGGACTGCGTCAGTCCATTCTCCAGCGCTGTCACGACCACGAGTCCGCTGGACACCCGGGCTTCCTTAAAACCCGACAACTCGTTGCGAGCGAGTTCTGGTGGCCTGGTTTGGCCCAGTACGTTCGCAAGTATGTCGAGGGTTGTGCCCTGTGTCAGCAACATAAGGTCAATACCCACCCCACGACTCCACCGCTTACCCCCAACAAGTCCACCGCCACGCGCCCCTTCCAGCAGATCTCCTGTGACATGATCACGGATCTCCCCGAGTCCAACGGTTTCACGGCTGTAATAGTCTGGGCCAACTATGCATCTTCGAAGGGGGCTATTTTCTGCCCTACCACCAAAACGGCTACTGCGGAGGATGTTGCCGTCCTCTATTTCAAAAAGGTTTACCCCAGATTCGGCCTCTATGAGAAGATCATCTCGGATCGAGGCCCTCAATTTGCTTCTCGCTTCGCAAAAGAACTCGGTAGGCTTCTCGGATGTTCCCTTGTGTTATCCACGGCGTATCACCCCCAAACGGATGGGGAAACCGAGTGGATCAATCAAGAACTCAAGACTTACCTATGGATCTTTGCGGGGAATAACCCCACCACGTGGGCTGATCAGCTGATCCACACCGAATTCGCTCACAATCACTGCCCTCATTCCGTCACCGGTAAATCCCCGTTTTACCTAATGATGGGATATGAACCTACTCCGGTCCCCACTGTCCTCCCACTCACGGATCTCCCTGCCGTGGAAGATCGTATCAAGGAACTTACCGCGGCTTGTCAAGAAGCCCTTGCTGCGCATGAACTAGCTAGGCAAGTCATGGCTTCTCGGAACAAAAAGAATTTCACTCCGTTCGAAAAAGGTGATCAGGTCTGGCTCGAGGCCAGAAATTTGAAACGTAACCTGAC
>JBBPSV010000106.1:0-33128 GCA_038093795.1 Retiboletus fuscus
ACAACTTACTATAGTATAAAAGGTCAGAAGCCAAGCTGGCTAACACCAGTCTTGTTCTTCTGATAAGTGCCCCAATCCTCTACTTGAGACTCTGTCTAAGGGTTAATACCAGTCTGTTGGTTGGCTCTATACCTCAGTCAACATACTCCCCTTTGGAGCTTAGGTGCTCTACACCAGGGTGACTACAATCCTACTCTCTCACTCTAGCCTAGTATAAAGGTACTATGATGTTTGCGACCTAGTCAATCCCCTCACAATGACCGCTCAGTGATTGACACATTGGGTTGTTTCAGCAAGGAGGCAAGGGTTGATGAAGTTTTCAGTTGCACCAGAGTCAACAAGAGTGGTGGTCTCAATGGTTTCATGCTGTCCTTGTAGTTGGACAGGCAAACACATAGTTTGGTTTGTCTTTGATGCTACAAATACATGACTGGATACAGGAGAGGACAACATCAAAGCAGCTCTTTTTCTTAAAAATCCTTTCCTCATTGGATGTTGGGGGTGGAGATAGAGGCAATTTCCTCAGTCAGCTCGTCCTCATAACACATTTTGAGGACAGATAGGATCTTGGACTCTCCTTTTCCCATGGTTTTGAGAGATTGGATATACTCATCAACTGCAGAGTGAGGAATTTTTGGTAACTCTTTGGTGGTTTTGGTGGTACAGATATTCTGGGAATGGGTAGGGGGTGGTGTTGGTCGAGAGGGGGTATTCTTCTTGCAATTGATGGCATCATGACCTGGTAGTCAACATTGGAAGCAGTGTCCCTCTCTGATACACTTTGCATGTTTGGTGGGGGTAAGTTTGGACAAGGTGATATTATCTACATCCATGGCGTTGGGGTCTCTAGATGGAGTTTGAATCCAGGAGGATGGTTGGGGTCTCCCTCCTCGAAGTGCAAGGATGTGCATCTTTTGAGTATGGAACATCTTAGCTTTGGCAATCCAGTTGGTAATCATAGTGGGGATAGTGGTCATAGAGAGTATCATGGTGGATATCTTCTGGTCTAGGCCCAGAGAGAATTGGTTGATGAGCATGGCGTGGTCTGTGATTTTGGCTTTAGCATAGAGATTTTGGAAGTCAGTGATATACACTTGGAAGCTGTCATTGATAGTCCCGTCTTCATTTTTGAAGGATCTCTGGACTAGCTTGGATAATTCGGTGCGAGTGGTGGCTTGGACATTATATAGGTAAAAAGTTTCCTCAAAGTTAGAGGTGAAGGTGTCGAAGGTTGTGCTGGCAATGATGGCAGGGTCAGCCATCTTATTGTACCACATCTTGGCAAAGGAGGCACCTCTTCCTTCACTCATTTTATTCAGGGTAGTCATAATTTTGTTGCTATCTTTGGTATACAGTGTGGCGTTCAGGGTGAAGTAGGCCTTCATGGCTTGGATCCATCAGGAGGCATCAACAGACTTTCCTGAGAAGTCAGAGGGTAGGGTGGCTTTAAGTTCTGGCATGGTGATTGCTGTGGAGGTAGGGTTCGATGGTATTTGGGGGTTCTGTGGGGGTTGGTGTATGAAGGTCCTGGTGTTCATGGGGGTGGTTGCTGCAGTTAGTGGGTTGGCAGCTCCTGACGGTGTTGCTGGGTTGCAGTGGCAATGGGTTCTTGTTGGTTGTTGTTGTTGGATTTCAGGGATGTCGAAGTCCTCAATGTTGTCAGGACCAAGACTGTATGTTCTACTAGGGCTCATGGTGGCTATGGGTTCAGTCCTTCACCTAAGTAGGTGGGACCACAGAGAATCATGGTCTTTTGTTACATGAAGTGTTACAACTGGGGTTTCCTCCTAGGATCGTTGTCAAGGTGATACTCATGAAGAGACCAACGTCCGATGTTGACTTGAGGGGAGGAGAGCGAAAGGTTTCAAGGGTGACTTGGAGTTGAATCAAGTAATGCTTGTATTGTGTAACAAAAGATTGGAATACAAGTACAGGAGATACAAGTATTTATAGACCAGAGCGATGTGCATGGACCAAGAGGAGAACAATAGGAAATAGAATGTGGGACCTATTCTGGGATGTGGGGGACACTGGCTGTTATGAGAGAAGCAGCAGAGGAGTGATAAGTCCAATGAGAAATGGGAGACTATGATAAGAGAAAATAGAAGATTTGGGAGGGACCTGTAATAAGAATACAACCCACACCAGTATAGCAGGTGATGACATTACCCCTCCAAGAATAGAGTTGGTGGTAAACAGCAAACAATAGTATACAAGAGTGAAGAAAAGAGAAAATTGTAACACTCTGTCAACTTCTATTGGAGGTGGTGGAGGCTGTACCCTATTTGAAATAGTGTTGGGCACAGAGGGTTCTAACTGGAAAATGTGAAATACAGGGTGTACTGATTTCATAGAGTCAAGGAGTTGGAGGGTGAATGAATGGGATCCAGCTTGAGCAATAATGGTGTAGGGTCTGAGATTCTTGTTGGACAGCTTCTTGGAAGGCCTGGTGGATCTGAAATATTTGGCTTTTACAAATACCTGATCACCAACCTTGAAGTCAGGCACAGGCATCCACTTGGCATCTGCAGGTCCTTGGTAACACTCTTGGGCATGGGCCATTTCTTCTTGGAGGAATTGGTGAAAGGAGTCAAGATTGACCAAGTACTCCCAAGCTTGGACCAAAGTAAGGTCCCATTCAGGGTATACACTGATGTTCAGGTGGTAGCCTTTATTAGCGAAGAAGGATGATACAGTATGCCTGTAGTAGCACTCAGAGTATTGTTGTATGCGAACTTGGCAAGGGAAAGAAGTTTGGACCAGTTGTCTTGCTGGTAGTTGCAATACACTCAGAGGTACTGTTTGAGAGTTTGGTTCATTTGCTCTGTCTGACCATCACCTTCTAGGTGGTAACCAGATGTAAAGTGAAGGTGGATGTCTAGGGCTTTCCTGAGGGATCTGAAAAAGTGGGATACAAACTTGGAGCCTTGGTTGGAGGTGATATGAGATGGAACTCTGTGCTTGGAAAAGACATGGAGTAGGAAGAGCTTTGCTAGTTCTGGAGAGGTGATGGTATTGTGAATCAGGATGAATGTGCATTGTTTAGACAGTCAGTCCATGACTATGAGAATGGCTATGAAATTGGAAGAGGAAGGGAGTTGTTCAATGAAGTCCATGGAGATTGAGTTCCACAGCTTCTCAGGAATGGGGAGCTGCTTCAGCAGCCCATAGGGCCAATGTCTAGGTACCTTTGTGTGAGCACAGATGGTATAGGAGGAAACATACTCTTTGATGAAGGTCCTGATACCTGGCCATGTATACTCATGACAAATTAGTTCCAATGTTTGGTTTTGGCTGAAATGTCCTAAGAGTGGATGATCATGTTTAAATCAGAGGACTCAGAGCTGAAGGTCATTGGTGTCAGGGACATAGATTCAGTTGTCTAGACAAAGGTAACCTTTGGGGTCAACTGACCACTGAGAGCCTTCAGGTTTGGAAGTGGACATGTGGATTTCAGCAAAAGGGTTGGAGGGGAGTGCAGACAGGATGTCACTGTGAAGTTGTTCGACATTGAAGAGGGTGCTTGCTCAGAGTACTAGAGCAGCAAGGTAGGTAGCTCAGAGGGACACAGCAAGCTGTTCCTGAGTGAATATTGGACAGAAATTGTGGGGATTGACATGAGCATAGTCCTTATCCCCCTCTTTGGGATAGACATCCCAGTGTCTAGTGAGGGCATTGGGCTTCATGCCAAGTTGCCCAGGGTGAAAACAAATGATCATGTTGAACTGGGAGAGGAACTCCAACCAATGGGCTTGCTGCCAAGTCAGGAGCTTGGTAGTGGTGAAGTATTCCAACTTCTTGTGATCAGTGACAATGTCAGTTGGTGTGCCTGAACCTTCAAGATAATGACACCATGTCCGAAATGCTTCATGGATGGTGAGGAGCTCCTTATCATGGGTATTGTAGTTGAGCTTGGGGGCTGAAAGTGTTTGGGAGTAGTATGAGATGGGTTGGATTTCATTATTGGGGCATCAGATGGAGATGATACCAGTGATAGCATAGTCCAAAGCATCTGTTTCCATGATCATGGGGGCATCAGGGAGCCAATGGGTTAGGATAGGGGCAGTAGTGAAGGCATCTTTCAGGCACTGGAAAGCAGAGCAACAGTCATCAGTGAATGACCAGGGGATGCCTTTGTGAGTCAGGCGAGTTAAAGGAACAACAATGTCTAAGTAGTTTTCTATGAATCAGTAATAAAAGTTGGTGAACCTGAGAAAGGACTGAATGTCCTTAACCTTTCAGGGCTCAGGCCAATCTTGTATTGTTTTCACCTTGTTGGAGGACATCAAGAGACCAGAGGGTGACATGCAGTAGCCCAGGTACTCTGTGGAATCAGTGCTCCACTTGCACTTCTTGGGTTTGGCATAGAGCCCATGTTTGCATAGTCATCAGAGGACTTCTTGGACATGCTCCTTGTGGAAGGCCTTGTCCTCAGAGTAGATTGGAATGTTGTCCAAATAGACTATGACACAAATGTCTAGTAGATCTGTGAAGATAGTATTGACGAACTGCTGGAATGCTGCAGGGGCATTGGTGAGACTGAAGGGCGTTACAAGCCACTTGTATGAGCCATAGCACATCCAAAAGGATGTCTTCCATTCATCTCCCTTGGCAATTTGGACTAGGTGATAAGCATGCCAGAGGTTGATTTTGATATAGATTTTAGCTTAGCTTGGAGCATCCAAGAGGTCAGATATGCAGGGAAGTGGGTAGCAGTCTTTCTTCATGATCTTGTTGAGTCCTCGAAAGTTGACACAAAGATGGAGGGAACCATCCTTCTTGTGGATGAAGAGGACTGGGATAGGGTGGGTAGAAGAGGAAGGTTGGATGAAGCCCATTGCTAGGTGCTCATCAAGGAAGGAATAGAGGGACTCAAGTTCAGAGAGAAAGAGAGAGTATGTAGCACCTAGGGGAGAAGTGTTATGCTTTGCCGTTGGCTAGGCATGAACTCAAGGAGTCAAGTGGACAGAAGTTGTTGGAAGCTTGTACGACATTGAGGACTTCTAGCCATGGTGCTACTAGAAGGCTACCCTGCTATGGAAGCAAAGGATGGGTGAAGGGGATGAGACTGGGATCAGGCAAAGTCCGCAGTAACTTGTAGATTGAGTAGATCAAGCTTAGGGTTACAGGTTCAAGTACTATGGTTTAAATAGGTGAGCCAGGTTGAGAATGTGATAAGCAAAAGAATATGAGAGAATGCAGAAGAACAAGTATGTGTCAGTGCTGACATGTCATCTAAGCAAATGGAATGCAGAAGAATGTATGAGTAATACAATGACAAAAGGCATCATCTCACAGGGCTTGAATGGCAAGGCTCATAGTACAAGGTAAGGCTGAGAGGCATAGGTATGAGAAAGAGATTCATAGTACACAGTACACAGTAGAGAATGGAGAAAATGTAACATTACCCCCCCACGAGGGTCAAGACACCATTGCAGACCCATTTACAAGTCACAGGCCCCCATGGTGAGGGAGCTGGTCACATTGGCGAAGACTGTGTTGTTCCAGATATCGTTGTCCACTCCCTGATCCAAGTCAGGAGAGTGGGAGTGATAGTGAGGGTGGCTGGAGACCATGTGCCTAGTACCACGGGAATGGCAGGGTCCATGGTATGAGCAATGGGGTGAGGAGGAATGCGACAAGTGAGAGGAGGAGGAAGAGGAAGAGGGCAAGGGTGGCAGAGGAGGGCAGCACAGAGGACACTGTCACTGAGTGTGGCCAGGACAGAAACAGAGGCATATCAGGCATTGGTATGTCCCACACTGGACACGCTGATGACCGAGGCAGTGACATTCAAAGCAGGCCTTGTGAAAGTGGGGGTGTGAGGGTAGGAGAGGAGTGTTGCCAAAGTTGCCTGTCCACCGTGCCTTAATACGCTCGACAATGTTGAGTTCTGCAGCATTGAGGGGAGAAGAGGAGGCTGAGGGGGTAGAGGTGGAAGTGGAACCCAGGTGGGTGTAGTGGGCAAGGTCCCAGAGGTAACAGTTGAGGTCCTCCATGAACTCAAGCATGCCAAGTTGGTAGAGGGCAAGGATAAGGTTGGTCTCCATTTCCATTTGAATGTGGGAAATGGTGTGGTCCCAGGTGGCAGCACAGATGTCAGTGGAGGGGCTCTGCATGACTGCGGAGAGGCATGCCACTTGGAGTGTGGCAAGGTAGAGGGAGTGAAGGGTGGAGCCATAATCGAGGTGCACATCAATAGGGATGGCATATCTGTTACAATTTGTCATGCCCCTATACTTTTTTCCTGCTCAGTCCTAGTCATGGCTCATCAGCCATACCTCGTCCCTTGCTTAGCCTAGCCCTGGCTTACCTAGCCAGCCAGCCCACCACTAGTCCCCACCGGACTCCACACCTATGCACCACCTAGAACTTGCTAAGCATTCCCTTGCTTAGTCCCCACATTGAGCCCGCCCTGGCTCCCCCTTGATCATAGTCCACTCTGCCTAACCAGAGCCCCTAAGTCTCATAGCACTGGTCTCTTCATGAGCATCATCAATTGAGCATCCCTCCGAGACCCCATCTCTAGCCCTCAGCCCAGGACTCCAACAGTCCACTCCTAGACTCCCTGCCCAGATACATGATGCAGTTCACTCATGGACTGATGAACCTCCTTTGCCAAGTCCAACCTTGGACCCTCTCCTTGGCCTGGCCTCATGCCCATGCCATGCACTGTCCCCTTCGGGCCTCACCCCAAATGTGCACACTGCCCTCGGACTTCCCTGTCCTTGGCCCTAGTCCACCGGTTCTCTCGTAGAACCTGTCCCAGCCCCTCAGTAGGATTACTCACGTATCCCTGGATATCTCCTATCAGAGTCCCATCGTTGACAATGGTGCATGCACCTTCCCTTAGCTTTAGCCCTTTTTAGAACCTTGCCTCACACATCCCTTCTTAGAACCTCATCTCATGCATCCTTTCTATTACCACTGAAGGCAATGCTTCTCTTGCTTAGCCAAGATCATTGATCAATAGGACACTTCCTGATTGACGGATCCATAGCACGTATGACTCATTTCATTAATCATTCATCAAGTCATACTTCACCATTTCCTTTCAAGATGTGCACCCCTCATCCATTCAGCACATCTCCTTTACTTAGCCTTGCCACAGCTGACTCCCTTACTTAGACACCTGGTCTGTGTGCACTCCTGAACCCTATATAATAGGTGCTCCATAGTCCACTGTACCTTAGCTTAGTCTACCTGAATCACCGTATCTCCCTAGATTCTTAGACTCACCAATAATACCAATGCCTTCTTCTGACTCTCCTCTGAAGGCCATCTTGATCCTCGACCCAGCCACCTACCATGTAATCCTGGAATGTGAGAACTCACCTTCTCACACCTACTCTCACCTCTGGTAGTCCATTCCCCGGACTACCATAGCCCAAGCCCTAGAAGGTGGCTTACCCTCAGGTCTATGCGTGACCCTGCCTGGGCCATGCATAACAATATCGTGGGTCCTGGATGAAACGGAGGAGCATCCAGGATTGGGTGTTGGATGGGAGATCAGGGCACATCCGATGGGCATGTTCGGGGAGGTTGACCAACTCAATGGTGCCTAGGTAGGCAGCAAGGTGTATGAGGGGTGCAATGAGCTCAGGGATGGTGACGGCAGAACAACTACCCCATCCAGGGGTAGCAACGTGAGAGACAGGGGAGGAGGTGTCATCTATGACCATGGAGAGGGGTTCAGAATGGAAGGAGGCATAGTGTATAAAGAATCAGAAGAATGAATATTTGAAAGGACAGGAGGCAGAGGAGAAGAATGAGAAAGGCAAGAGTCAGGAGTTGAGGAGGGGACATCTCCTCCGTTGGAACCATCTGAGATGGTGAGAGAAGCAGTATCAAGGATAGAATCATAACTAGATTCAGAAGGTGGTGGAGCAAGGTTGCAGGGAGGAGTTGGGAGAATGATTTCTGGGGCATCAGAGCAGGACATAGCTTGTGAGAAGTATTGTAAGTTAAGAGGACTGAGGGGGGAAGTTCTTTGGGTGACACTTTTTATAAGCATTTAGGAGGAGTTTGGAATTCTTGAGATTCCACTTGGGTTCCCATGAGTCATCTTCTGCCAAGTATCCCTTCCAGCAGATCAGGAACATCCAACAGGAAGGGGGGCCTGTTATGCATGACCTGGGCAGGGTTGCACATAGACCTGAGGGGAAGCTGCCTTCTAGGACTCAGGCTATAGTAGTCCAGGTGGTGGACTACTAGAGATGAGTGGAGACACAAGAAGGTGAGTTCTCACATTCTAAGGCTACATGGTAGGCGGCTAGTTGAGGGTTGAGATGGCCTTCAGATGAGAGTCAAGAAGAAGGCATTGGTATTACTAGGAGTCTATGATTTGAGGAGTACAAGGATGGTCCAGGTAGAATCAGGTAGACTAAGCTAAGGTATAGAGGACTATGGAGCACCTATTATATAGGGGGTCAGAGTGCGCACAGACCGGCATCTAAGTAAGGGAACTGGCTGTGGTGAAGCTAAGTAAAGGAGATGTGCTGAATGGATGAGGGGTGCACATCTTTAAAGGAAACAGTAAAGTATGACTTGGCAAATGATTAATGAAATGAGTCATATGCACTGCAGATCTGTCGATCAGGAAGCATCCTGTTGATCAATGATCTCGGCTAAGCAAGAGAAGTATTGCCTTTGGTGGTAATAGAAGGAATGCGTGAGGCAAGGTTCTAAGAAAGACTAAGACTAAGGAAAGGCATGTACACCATTGTCAATGATGGGACTCAGATAGGAGATATCCAGGGATATGTGTTATGATTCATCATGCCCCTATACTTTTTTCTTTGCTCAGTCCTAGTCATGGCTCACCCAGCCATACCTTGACCCTCGCTTAGCCTAGTCCTGGCTTACCCAGCCAGCCAGCCCACTGCTAGTCCTCACCAGACTCCATGCCTACACATCGCCTAGAACTTGCTAAGCATTCCCTTGCTTAGTCCCTATGCTGAGCCCACCCTGGCTCCCCCCTTGATCATAGTCTGTTCTGCCTGACCAGAACCCCTAAGCCTCATAGTGCTGGTTTTTTCATGAGCATCACCAATTGAGCACTCTCCTGAGACCCTGTCTCTAGCCTTCTGCCCAGGACTCCAATAGTCCACTCCTAGACTCACTGCCTAGATGCATGACGCCGTCCACTAGTGGACCAACAGTACACCATACCACCCCCATCTCTGTCCTCTGACATCATCACAGAACCTCCTCTGCCGAGTCCAACCTCAGACCCTCTCCTCGGCCTGGCCTCGCACCCATGCCATGCACTGTCCCCTTCGGGCCTCACCCTAAACATGCACACAGCCCTCAGACTCCCCCGTCCTTGGCCCCAGTCCACTGGTTCCCTTATGGAACCTATTCCAGTCCCTTGGTCTCCCGAACTGAGCTCTGGCCTCCTGACTGGCCCCTATACCAGACCCTTGGTAGGATTACTCACATATCCCTGGATATCTCCTATCCAAGTCCCATTATTGACAATAGTGTACATGCCTTTCCTTAGTCTTAGCCTTTCTTAGAACCTTGCCTTATGCATCCCTTCTATTACCACCGAAGGTGGTGCTTCTCTTGCTTAGCCAAAATCATTGATCAACAGGATGCTTCCTGATCGACAGATCTGCAGTGCATATGACTCATTTCATTAATCATTTGCCAAGTCATACTTCACCATTTCCTTTAGAGATGTGCACCCCTCATCCATTCAGCACATCTCCTTTACTTAGCTTCACCACAGCCAGTTCCCTTACTTAGATGCCGGTCTGTGCGCACTCTGACCCCCTATATAATAGGTGCTCCACAGTCCTCCATACCTTAGCTTAGTCTACCTGATTCTACCTGGACCATCCTTGTACTCCTCAAATCATAGACTCCTAGTAATACCAATGCCTTCTTCTTGACTCTCATCTGAAGGCTGTCTTGACCCTCGACTAGCTGCCTACCATGTAGCCTTAGAACATGAGAACTCACCTTCTTGTATCTCCACTCATCTCTAGTAGTCCACCACCTGGATTACAATAGCCCGAGTCCTAGAAGGTGGCTTCCCCTCAGGTCTATGCACAACCCTGCCTGGGTCACACGTAACAATACGTGAGTAATCCTACCAAGGGTCTGGCATAGGGGCCAGTCAGGAGGCTGGAGCTTAGTTTGGGAGACCAAGGGACTGGGATAGGTTCTGTGAGAGAACTAGTGGACTGGGAGCAAGGACAGGGGAGTCCGAGGGCTGTGTGCATGTTTGGGGTGAGGCCCAAAAGGGACAATGTGTGGCATGGGTGCGAGGCTAGGCCAAGGAGAGGGTCTGAGGTTGGACTCGGCAGAGGAGGTTCTAGGGTGATGTCAGAGGATGGAGACAGGGCAGTATAGTGTACTGTGTCATGGGTCTAGGTGGGGAGTCTAGGGGTGGACTGTTGGAGCCCCAGGTGGAGGGCTAGAGATGGGGTCTTGGGGGAATGCTCAATTGGTGATGCTCACGAAGAGACCAGCGCTATGAGACTTAGGGGTTCCAGTTAGGTGGAACGGACTCGGGTCAAGAGGGAGCCAGGATGGGCTCAACATGGGGCAAAGCAAGGGAATGCTTAGTGAGTTCTAGGCAGTGTGTAGGCATGGAGTCTGGTGGGGACTAGCAGTGGGCTGGCTGGCTGGGTAAGCCAGGACTAGGCTAAGTGAGGGACAAGGTATGGCTGGGTAAGCCATGACTAGGACTAAGTGAAGGAAAAAGTATAGGGGCATGATGAATTGTAACAGGGCCCTGGTGATGAAGGATGTGGTCCACGAGGTATTCTTCCTCCAGGCCTACATGATCAGGAGGGGGTTGTGGAAAGTTTGGACTGTGGACTAAGGTCTCCTTGGCAGGGGAGAGAAGGGAGGCATGGAAAATGGGGTGGATCTTCCAGGTTTTAGGGAGGTGTAAGCAGTAGGAGAGGGAAGTGAGAACCTTGATGATTTCAAATAGTCCTTTGTGATATGGGAGGAATTTAGAGTCCTTCTGAAGACGATGGAGGTTCCTTGCTTTGAGCCAGACCTTGTCTCCCAGGGCAAAGGGTTTGAACTTTTGTCAGGTCTGCGAGGTCATTACTGCCCTAGCTAATTCGTGAGCAGTGAGAGCTTCATCCCTTGCTTTGGTAATCTGGGAGAGATGGAGTTTGACTGCAGGGAGATTCAAAGAGGCTATAATGGAGGGGAGAGCTTTAGGTTCATAGCCCATTTGAAGGAAGAATGGGGATTGGTTTGTGACAGAATGAGGGCAATGGTTATGTGCAAATTTGGTGAAGGTTAGGAGTTCTTGATTTGTACGCTCCATCTGTCCATCCATTTGGGGATGATACATTGTGGACAAATGGAGGTCGTAATTTAGAATCCTTCCCATTTCTTTGGTGAAGGCTGAGGTGAATTGGGGACCTTTATCTGAGATAACTTGGTTGAAGAGACCAAAGCATTGGTAAACCTTGTGGAAGTAGAGAGAGGCAATGTCAGCAGTGGATGCAGATTTAGTGGTTGGACAGAATATTGTCCCCTTGAAGGTGCGATCTACCCAAACCACCATGGAGTCTTTGCCATTTGAGGTGGGGAGGTCCATGATGAGGTCAATGGTGATATCTTGAAAAAGATGAGATGCAGCGGTTGCAATGGGGGTTAGAGGAGGAACTACAGGGTGAGTGTTGGTCTTGCATTGCTGGCAAGTCGCACATCCATCCACATAGTTTCAGATGAACAAGGCTAGGCCTGGCCACCAAAATTCAGTGGAAACCAGCTGATGAGTCTTGAGGTATCTGTTATGCTTCACCATTGGCTAGGCATGATCTCAAAGGAGTCAAGTGGACAAGGGGAGTCGGAAGCTTGGATGACACAAGGAACCTCTAGCCGTGGTGCTACTAGAGGGACTGCCCCTTGCTTATAAGAGCGAAGAGGTGGACAAGGCTGGGACAAGGGGATCAGACAAAGTCTGCAAGAACTCGTTGGATTGAGAAGATCAAGCTTAGAGTTACAGGTTGAGTACTACGATTTAAATAGGCAAGCCGTGGTAACGGAGTAGAATTGGATAGAACGTTGTGGAACAAAGATGAGTCAGGCAGAATTGGATAGAATGTTATGGAACAAAGATGAGTCAGGCATAGAACTCGGTGGAACAATATGAGTAATTCAGCAATAAAAGATGTCATCGGGCGGGGCTCGAACAGTGAGACAACTATAGTTCAAAGTGAGGGGTAAGCATAGGGTCGAGGAAAGTACTGTAGGAACATAGTAGAAAGGAAAAATGTAACATTACCCCCCCACGAGGGTCAAGCCACCAGCGTAGACACTTCACAGGTCACATGCTCCCATAGCCGGTGAACCGGTCACGTTGGCGAAGGCGGTGTCGTCCCAAATGTCGTTGTTCACGCCAGACTCCAGGTCTGGAGAGTGGGAGCGGTGGCACGGGTGGCTGGGGACTATGTGGTGGGAACCACGGAAACAGCAGGGTCCATGGTAGGAGCAATGGGGCGAGGACGGGTGTGACGAGTGTGAGGAGGCAGGAGAGGTAGAGGGCGAGGGCGGCGGAGGAGCGTGGCGCAAAGGGCACTGCCGCTGAGAGTGGCCGGGATGGAAACAGTGGCATATTGGGCACTGATAGACCCCACAGTTGACACGCTGGTGACCAAGGCAGTGGCATTCAAAGCAGGCCTCATGAAAACGAGGGTGAGACAGGAGGAGGGGGGTGTTGCCATAATTGCCAGTCCAGCGGGCTTCAATACATTCTACAACATTGAGCTCTTCGGAGTTCAACACCGAGGATGATGCCGAGGGGGTAGATACCATGGTAGCTCCAAGGTGGGTATAACATGCCAGGTCCAGGAGGTAGCGGTCCAGGTCCTGCATAAACTCCAACATGCCAAGTTGGTAGAACACCAGGAGGAGGTTTGTCTCCAACTCCATTTGGATATGGGACAAAGTGTGGTTGCGGAAGGTAGCCGTCGCATCTGCGGAGGCAGAGGGAGCGCGCACAAGGGCGGTGAGGTGGGCGACCTGTAGGGTAGCGAGGTAAAGGGAGTGGAGGGCTGACCCGTAGTTGAGATGGGCGCCGATGGGGACGGCATATCTAGGGTCCCAAAGGAATCTGAGGAGGGTGCAAGATTCGGCATCGGTGGGGAGGTCTGGGCGTACCCGATGGGTGTGCTCAGGAAGGTCTACAGATTCAATGGTGCCAAGGTAAGTGGCGAGGCGAACAGGGGGTTCAGCGAGCTCGGGGATGGAGATGGCAGGTTGGCTACCCCAGCCAGGGGTGGCAACGCGGGAAGTGGGGGAGGAGGTGTCATCAACGATCATGGCATGGGGATTTAGAATGGAAGGAGGCGTATGGTAGGAAGGAGAAGAAGAAATACTTGAGACACGAGAAGGCATAGAATGAGGAGTAGAGAGGCTAGGCTGAGAAGTTGAATGGGGGTGAATCCCATCATCAGAACGGTCGGAGAGGGTGAGAGAAGAGACAGTGTCAAGGACAGAATCAGTAACAGATTCTGTAGGCGGTGAATCACCTCGTCGGGGAGGAATAGGAAGAATGAGTTTGGGGACATCAGAGCAAGGCATGGTGTGGTAGAGGTGTTATTGGTTGATGGTTAAGCAGACTGGGGGGGGGAAGTCCTTGGGGTGATGTTTTTTATAGGCGACTAGGAGGAGTTTGGAATTCTTCAAATTCCGCTCAGGTTCCCAGGAGTCGTCTTCTGCAGTGTATCCCTTCCAGCGGATCAGAAAACGTCGTCGGGAGGGTGGTCCCTTATGACGGAGAATGCGGTCCACAAGGTACTCCTCTTCGGGACCAACATGGTCCGGAGGTGGTCAGGGGAAGTTCAGACCATGGACTGGGGTTTCCTTGGCAGGGGAGAGAAGGGAAGCATGAAAAATGGGGTGAATCTTCCAGGTTTTGGGGAGGCGTAGTCGGTAGGTGATAGGAGAAAGAACCTTAGTAATTTCAAATGGTCCTTCGCATTTTGGAAGAAACTTGGAGTCCTTCTGAAGGCGATGGAGGTTCCTGGCCTCTAGCCAAACCTTGTCTCCTAGGGCAAAGGGTTTGAAACATTGTCGGGTTCGAGAGGCCATGGTCGCTCTAGCAAGCTTGTGGGCAGTGCGGGCTTCATCTCTGGCCTTGGTGAGTTGGGAGAGGTGGAGTTCTACTGCAGGGAGGTTGGAGGGAGAGAGGACGGAAGGAAGGGGTTTGGGTTCATAGCCCATTTGGAGGAAGAACGGAGATTGGTTGGTGACGGAATGGGGGCGGTGGTTATGGGCGAATTCAGCAAAGGTCAGGAGTTCCGTCCATGAGGCTGGGTTGTCCCCACAGAAGATCTGGAGATAAGTTGCTAGTTCTTGATTTGTTCGTTCAGTTTGGCCATCTGTTTGGGGATGATAGGCAGTAGACAGGCGAAGGTCGTAGTTTAAGATACACCCCATTTCTTTGGCGAATGCCGAAGCGAATTGGGGGCCTCTGTCCGAGATGACGTGATCAAAGAGTCCGAAACATTGGTAAACCTTGTGGAAGTAGAGGGAGGCCACATCAGCTGCCGAAGCGGATTTGGTAGTTGGGCAAAATATCACCCCCTTGAAAGCTCAGTCCACCCAGATGACTATGGTGTCCTTCCCATCGGAGACCGGGAGGTCAGTAATTAGGTCTACCAAGATGTCCTGGAAAGGGTGGGATGTGGAGGTAGCGATGGGAAGGAGGGGTGGGGTGTTGGGATGGGTGTTGGATTTGCACTGTTGGCAGACCGCACACCCATCTATGTAGTTTTGGATGAAAGATGCTAGGCCAGGCCACCAGAATTCTGCGGAAACCAGTTGATGAGTTTTGAGGTATCCGGGATGGCCAGCAGTCTCATGATCATGGTATCTCTTTAAGATCTCATGTCTGAGATCTCCTTCGGGGGGAACATATACGTGGTCTTGATAAGTGAGTATTCCTCCCCGGTTTTGCCAGTCAGAGAGCCGGGAATGAAATGCCGCAGGGATGTTTTCATCAACCGCTTGGAGCGAGGTCAGGGCGAACGGATCGGTAGAAGAGGCCGAACGGATCTTAGCAGAAAGGGCAATGTCTATGACGTTGACAAAGAGAGACAGGGGGAGTAGAGTTACGAGGGAGTTATCTGAGGCGTTCTTTGGAAAGTGGTCCATACGCTGAGAAAGGGCATCGGAACCAGTGAGTTGAGATCCAGGTACATGGATTAGCTTGAGGTCAAAATCTGCTAGGTCTAGTAACCAACGAGCTTGTCGTCGATTCAAGGTATGGGGTTCTCGGAAATAGGTAAGGTTCTTATGGTCAGTGAATACTTGGACCTGGTGGGGTGACCCTCACAAGTAATGGGACCAGGCTTTGAGTGCCCAGAGCATAGCCAGGAGTTCCTGGTTGTGGATGTCATAATTCCGCTGGGTGGGGTCGAAACTTTGAGAGAGGTGGGAGCAAGGATGCCACTTGCCATTGGGATCTGCTTGGAGGAGAATTCCTCCGGAGGCATAGAGGGAGGTGTCAGTGGCAATGGCGAAGGGGGCAGAGAGATCCGGAACTCGGAGAACGGGTTGGGAGGCAAACCTTGCTTTAAGGAGGGCGAATGCAGACTGACAAGAATCACTCCAAGACCAGGTGGTAGACTTCTTGGTAAGATCAATGAGGGGTCTAGCAATAGTGGAGTAGTCGGGGATGAATCGTTGGTAAAAATTGGTGAAACCTAGGAAAGACCAGACTTCTTTTACAGAAGTGGGGACGGGCCAATGAGCGATTCCGTCCAGCTTGGTGGGGTCCATTGCAATTTCGTCTGGACGAATGATCATTCCAAGGTACTCCACTTCATCTCGGTCGAAAAAGCACTTCTCGGGTTTCAAGTGGAGGTGAAGTTCTTCCATCCTTCGTAAGACTCGATGGGTTCGTTCAGTGTGAGTTTGTTGATCAGGGGAGAAAATGAGGAGGTCGTCCATATAGATAAATAGCCATCCTTCCGCAATGAGGTCCCGAAACAAGTCGTTCATGAACTGTTGGAACATGGGGGGGGAATTGGTTAGTCCAAAGAACATAACGTTCGGCTCAAACAACCCTCGGTGCGTGATAAAGGCGGCTTTCCATTGGTCTCCTTCCTTAATGCGGACATTGTTGTAACCCCATCAGACGTCCATCTTGGTGAATACTTTCACTCCCCAGATCTGGTCCATGAAATCCTGAAGGAGAGGAAGTGGGTACGTGTCCCGAATGGTCTGCTCATTTAGGCGTCGATAGTCTTGGCAAGGTCGCAAGCCAGGTTTTTGTCCAGGTTGAGCTTTCTTTTTAATGAAGAAGAAAGGGGAGGCCTGAGGGGATTTTGAGGAAGAGATTTTGCCCGAGGCTAAGTTTTCATCAATGAACTTGTCCGTAGCTTGTCGTTCGTCAGCTGAAAGGGGATAAATTTTGGCGATGCAGGGAACGAAGTCCTCTTTGAGGTTGATGGCATGGTCGTAGGGTCTAGATGGAGGAAGAATGTTCACTGCTTCTTCAGCGAAGACCTCCTTATATTTGGCATATTCTTCTGGGAGGGGGGAAGCAACTGGGGCATCAGGGGAAAGGGCAAGGCTAGATGCGATGGAGAGACGAGAGATTACAGGGGCCAGGACGAACCGTGAGCTGCAGCGAATAATTCGATTAATAGTATATTGGTCATGAGTATGGGTCAAGAAGTTGCACTCGTCCTCCCATCCATTGTAGGCATATAGGTATTCATCTTGGACCGAATTAATGAAAACATGGCGTGGTGGGGGTCAGGGGGGAACAAGGAGCTTCTCTTGTTGTAGGTAAGCTCCTTGATGGAGGGAAAAGAGGAGTTTTGATTTGTCAGTGGTTTCAGCGATTCGAAGGGTTCTCTTAGCCCAGTCGATGGTTGGGTTGGCCTTTCGTAACCAGGGGATTCCAAGGAATATGTTATCCTTGCTGAGGTGCATGACATGGCAGGTGATTTGGTGAACGAGGCCCTCAGTGGAGACAAAGAGATCAGTGATGTATTGGATAGTCCCTTTGGTGTTAATAGTTCCGTCGGCATTCTTGGTGTAGACCAGGTGGTCGAGCTTAGTCAGAGGAATCTTGTGTTTCTTGGCGAAGCCCCAATCAAGGCAGCAGACATCTGCTCTGCTATCAATCAGGGCTCAGGTGTCAACGGTTTGCAGGGTGTGCGAGGGAATAATAACTTGTACTGGAATTTGCATGGAGTTCATAGTAGAAGTTACAGATACCGAAGCACTAGAGGACGTAGACATTGTGGCAGGTCCCCCCTTTAAAAACCCTGTGAAAATGAAACTCTTCTAACCACTATCCCGTCCTCGTCTTCATCGGCATCGTCCGGGATTTCTTCCAACTTGGGAATGTCTGAGATAGCGACCACCTTGACCACCGGTTTCTTTCCTTTGGAGAATTTAGGACAATTAGTAGAAAGGTGTCCTCCTTCTCGGCATCGGAAACAAAGATTATTCTTGATGCATCACTTTCGTTCGGCAGGAGTGAGCTTGGGGATGAGAGTCATTCATACAGCATCCACGTCCATGGCGTCTGGATCAGGGGGGGTCGTCCTGGGGGTGGTGGAAATTCCGTGGAAAATTTTTCCGCTTCCTCGTTTCACGAGATCCCTAGCTCTCTCCTTCATGGCTGCGAAGTGAGCTGCCTTGGTGTACCAGTCCTCGATCTTATCGGGGGGAGTCTTGATACTTTGAATCTTCCACATAAGAGGTTCCAGGATCCCGATGGCATAATAACTGATAAGGACATTGGCGTCGGTAACCTTAGAAATGGTGACATGGTTTTGGAAGCGAGCGGTATATTCAGTGAGGGAGGGGGAGTAGTCCCCATGCTTGTTTTTGACCATCTTGGTCGTAGCGAGCCAGTGGAGGCTGGAGGTGATGGTATCCTTTCGGACGAACGACTTAGAAAAAGAGTCGCAGAAGTTAACAAAGGTTCCTAGGTTGAGCGTAGCCTGCGCGAGAATCTTCTGTCTGAAGGTGGCAGCCCAGACCTTAGCTGATCCTTTCTTCATGAATGATAGAGCATAGGCCACCTTCTTAGCGTCGGTGTTGTAGACTTCAGAGTTAATGGCTAGGTAAAAGGTAACGGTCCCGAGCCAATCTTCGGCTTTGGCAAATGATCCGTCAAAGTCTTCGGGGGTTCCGAGGCAGAGCTCGGTGGGTTTGGTGGTAGCTGCTGCCGGCATGGTAGATTGGGGGGAAACAGTCAGAGGTGGATATGAGAGTGGGAATCCTCCAAAGGGAGGGTTTCGTGCTCTGGGGGTTGGCGATGGTGGGGTCGGTTCCCTTGGAATGGTGAGCTCAGAAGAAAACCGATGTCAAAGGGTGAGCTCTTCTTCACA
The DNA here is from genome assembly GCA_038093795.1 of Retiboletus fuscus. NCBI lineage: Eukaryota > Fungi > Basidiomycota > Agaricomycetes > Boletales > Boletaceae > Retiboletus > Retiboletus fuscus. The sequence goes on from JBBPSV010000106.1 coordinate 18,336, forward strand.
TCCGAAGAGAGTGTCAAGGTCTAAGTCCAGGTTGGTGTCTGGGGATGATGCAGTATCTTGGGGAGCTTCCGACTCAGATAGGTTGGTGGGTGGAGGTTCTCATGGTCTAGACCAACGAGGATCGATGGTGGGTCATTGGGACACTATGGTGGTTCAAGGATTCAAGGGATCTGCTCACAGAGAGCACGCTCGAGAATCAAGGGGTAATGGAGCTACAACGGAGGTAGTCCTTTCGAGATAGAAGCTTGATCTTTTGTTACACTTCGCCGTTGGCTAGGTGTGATCTCAAAGGAGTTAAGCAGACGAGGGGAGTCGGAAGCTTGGACGACACAAGGAACCTCTAGCCGTGGTGCTACTAGAGGGACTGCCCCTTGCTTATAAGAGCGAAGGGGTGGACAAGGCTGGGACAAGGGGATCAGATGAAGTCTGCAAGAACTCGTTGGATTGAGAAGATCAAGCTTAGAGTTACAGGTCGAGTACTACGGTTTAAATAGGCGAGCCATGGTAATGGGATAGAACTGGATAGAACATTGTGGAACAAAGATGAGTCAGGCATAGAACTAGGTAGAATGCTGAGGAACAAAGGTGAGTCAGCGTTCACGAGGCGTCGAAATCAAAGGAACGTCTAAGAACATAAGAGTAATACAGAGATAAAAGATGTCGTCGGGCAGGGTTCGAACAGCGAGACGACCACCGTTCAAAGTGAGAGGTAAGCATAGGGTCAAGGAAAGCGTGGTGGAAACATAGTATGAAGGAAAAATGTAACAACACCACCCTGTACTCCACTGATGAGGGAAAAATCATGACCACCCTTAACAAGATGAGTGAAGGAAGAGGAGCTTCCTTCACTGAAATGTGGTACAATAAGATGGCAGATCCTAACACCAAACCCACAGAGAAAACCTTCTCTTACTTCGCCACCAACTTTGAAACCACCTTTTTCCCCTTCGATACCAAAGCCACTGCTTGCTTGGAATTATCTAAACTAATCCAGAAATCCTTCCTATGACCTGATGGGACCAGAGACGATGGATTCCAACAATATATTACCGACTTCCAAAACCTCGCCTGTAAGACAGGCATCACTGACGACACCTCCCTCATCAACCAATTCTCCCTAGGGATCGACCAGAAACTTGCTACCATGATCCTTTCCATGTCAACCATCCCAACCATGATCACTGACTGGATCAACCAAGCCAAAGTCTTCCACGCACACAAGATGTGCATCCTAGCCCTTTGAGGGGGTCACCCCCAACCCTCTTCCTTCCCCCAGAGAACCCCTCATCGAGATCCCAATGTCATGGATGTCAATAGCATCACCCTTAGCAAGCTCACCCCAACTGAGCGAGCAAAGTGTATCAGAGAGGGACGATGCTTCTGATATAGGAAAATAGGCCACAACTCTGTTGACTGCAAAGGAATCACTCCCCCTCAAAACCCCCCTCACCCTCAGAACATTCGAGCAAACACCAAACAGACCTCTCTAACTCCCACCTCTTCGATCGCCAAAACTGACTTGGAGGTCTACATCGATTCTCTCAAAACTTCTGGGAAGGAGGATAAGGAAGTCCTCTCCGTCCTGAAGATGTGCTATGAGGAAGACTCTACCATAGAAATCACCTCCACCCTCTTAGAAAGAGTAAGAATGGTGCAGGATTTTTGAAAGGGAGAGTTGCCCTGATGTCATCTCTCCCCTCCTCCCATGTACTTGTAGCACCAATGAGCAATCAAACCCTATGCCTCCCTGTTCAACTACAAGGAAAGAACAAAACCATTGAAACCTCAGCACTCATCGATTCCGGAGCCACCAGACACTTCCTCAACCTTCATCTCCTAGGAAAAGACAACTTTTCCACAACACCACTTCCAGATCCCATCATCGCATATAATGTGGATGGAACCCCCAACCAACAAGGGACCATCACTCAAACCGCCTCTGTCCCCTTCTCATCTGATACCTTCACTGACCAAGAAAACCTTATGGTAACCAAATTGGGTCGCCCACAGATCATCCTCGGAATGCCCTGGCTTCAAAAACTTAACCCAACCATCGGTTGGAGAAGATTCTCCATATCTCTTCCCCTAACCTCCCCTCATGAGATAGACTATCTTTCTCTCTGGTTGGGGAAAGATGTCGATCAAGAAATCATGGAACTAGTGACACTTAGGTATCCTTCTGAAGAAGACTGGTCTCTCTGTGAGTATCACCTTCAGAAGGACACTGAAATCAACAAAACCACCACGACACCCTCCCCACCTCTCATTGAACTCCTGCCAGACTTCTGCAAGGACTTCATCGATGTCTTCTCTGAGCAAACTTACAATGAACTCCCTCCCCATTGAACCTTTGACCATACCATAGAACTCAAGGACACCTTTACCCTGAAAATTGCCAAAGTCTACCCACTCAACCTCCTAGAAAAGGAGGTCTGTAAGGACTTCATCGACAAACACCTTAGAACCGGTCGCATCATCCCTTCTAAATCCCCTCAAGCCTCCCCCTTTTTCTTTGTCCCAAAGAAATCTGATGGGAAGTCCGACCCGAGGAAAGATCTCCATCCTTGCCAAGACTACCGATGACTCAACAGTCATACCATCCGCAATGCCTACCCACTCCCCTTAATCCCAGAACTTATCGACAACATGAAAGATGCCAACCTCTTCACCAAGTTTGACGTTTGCTGGGGATATAACAACATCTGTATTAAGGAAGATGACCAATGGAAGGCCACTTTCATCACCCCCTTTGGCCTCTTCGAACCCACCGTTATATTCTTTGGATTTTGTAATGCTCCAGCCACTTTCCAAGCATTCATGAACCACATTTTCGCCGACATGATAGTGGAAGGATGGCTCAAAATTTACATGGACGACATGGGGATCCATACCAAGGGATCTCTCACTCTCCATCATGAACGCACCAGAAGAGTCCTCTTACGCTTAAGGGAACATCACCTATCCCTAAAGATAACCAAATGCTCCTTTGATCTTCCCACTATCGAATACCTAGGGCTTATCATCAGACAGGGTCAAGTGAGAATGGACCCTTCTAAACTGTTCACTTTAACCGAATGGAAACCTCCTTCATCAGTCAAAGGAGTCCACTCCTTCCTTGGATTCGCTAACTTCTATCGAAAGTTCATTCCTAACTATTCCAACATCGTCACTCCCCTCACCATCCTCACTCGTAAAGACCAACCCTGGGTTTGGGGACCCCCTCAAGAAAAATCTTTCGATTCTCTGAAATCCCTATTCTCCTCAGCCCCTGTCCTTTTCATCCCAGATGTCACCAGACCCTTCTCCATCATGACTGACACCTCTCTCCTTGCAGCAGGAGCAGTCTTGATGCAACAAGATGCCAACAGTGACCTTCACCCTTGTGTCTATTTCTCTAAGACCTTTTCTTCCGCTGAACGAAACTACGATATCTATGATCGGAAACTTCTTGTTACGTTTTTCTCCTCCTCCTATTACGCTTTCCTTGACCCTATGCCTACCTCTATTGTCTTGTATTCCATTGTCTCGCTGTTCAAACCCCGCCTTACAACATCTTTATTCTCTGTATTATTCATCCTTGTTTCTAAACGCTGACTCACCACTGTTCCTCAGCATTCTACCAAGTTCTACGCCTGACTCATCTTCGTTCCACCATGTTCCATCCTATTCTATTTGGTTACCACGGCTCGTCTATTTAAACCATAGCACTCGACCTGTAACCCTAAGCTTGATCTTCTCAATCTAACGAGTTCTTGCGGACTTCGTCTGATTTCTTCGCCTCAGTCCTTGTCCACCCTTCGCTTCCATAGCAAGGGCAGCCCTCTAGTAGCACTACGGCTAGAGGTTCTTTGCGTTGTCCAAGCTTCCGACCCCCTTCATCCGCTTGACTCCTTCGAGATCATGCCTAGCCTACAGCAAAGCATAACAAAAGATCAAGCTTTCATCTCATGTGGACTACCTCTGTTGTAGCTCCAATACCCCTTGATTCTCGAGCGTGCTCCTCGTGAGCAGATCCCTTGAATCCTTGAACCACCATTGCATCCCAGCAACCCACCATCGATCCTCGTTGGTCTAGACCACGAGAACCTCCGCCCACCAACCTATCTGAGTCGGAAGCCCCCCAAGACACTGCGTCATTCCCGGATACCAACCCGGACCTAGACCTTGACACCCTCTTTGGACCTGAAGAAGAGCTTACCCTTCGACACCGGTTTTCTTCTGAGCTCACCATTCCAAGGGAACCAATCCCACTGTTGTCAACCCCCAGAGCATGAAACCCTCCCTTCGGAGGATTCCCACTCTCGTATCCACCCCCGATGTTTTCCCCCCAATATACCATGCCAGCAGCAGCTACCACCAAACCCACTGAGCTCCGCCTTGGAACCCCCGAAGACTTTGACGGATCATTTGCCAAAGCTGAAGATTGGCTCGGGACCATTACCTTTTACCTAGCCGTTAACTCTGAAGTCTACAACACCGACGCTAAGAAGGTGGCCTATGCCCTATCATTTATGAAGAAAGGATCGGCCAAGGTCTGGGCTGCCACTTTCAGACAGAAGATTCTTGCGCAGGCTATGCTCAACCTAGGAACCTATGTTGACTTCTGCGATTCTTTCTCTAAGTCCTTCGTCCGGAAGGACACCATCACCTCCAGCCTCCATTGGCTTGCCACGACCAAGATGGTCAAAAACAAGCATGGGGACTACTCCCCTTCCCTCACTGAATACTGTTACGCATGGCCCGGGCAGGGTCGTGCATAGACCTGAGGGTAAGCCGCCTTCTAGGACTCAGGCTATAGTAGTCTGGGTAATGGACTGCTAGAGATGAGTGGAGGCACGAGAAGGCGAGTTCTCACGTTCTAAGGCTACATGGTAGGTGGCTAGGTCGAGGGTCGGGACAGCCTTCAGACGAGAGTCAAGGCGAAGGCATTGGATTATCGGTGAGTCTATGAATCTAGGAGTATACGGTGATTCAGGTAGACTAAGCTAAAGTACTGGGGACAGTGGAGAGCCTATTATATAGGGGTCAAGTGTGCGCACAGACCGGGTGTCTAAGTAAGGGAGCCAGCTGTGACCTAGCTAAGTAAAGGAGATGTGCCGAATGGATGAGGGGTGCACATCTCTAAAGGAAACAGTGAAGTATGACTTGGCGAATGATGAATGAAATGAGTCATACGCGCTGCGGATCTGTCAATCAGGAAGCGTCCTGTCAATCAATGACCTTGGTTAAGCAAGAGAAGCATCGCCTTCGGTGGTAGTAGAAGGGATGCACGAGGCGAGGTTCTAAGAAAGGCTAAAGCTAAGGAAAGGCATGTACGCCATTGTCAAAGATGGGACTCGGATAGGAGATATCCAGGGATACATGAGTGATCCTACCGAGGGTCTGGCATAGGGTCTGGTTTGGAGGCTAGAGCTCAGCTGGGGAGCCGAGGGACTGGGATGGGTTCTGTAAGAGAACTGATGGACGGGGACCAAGGACGGAGGAGTCCGAGGGCAGTGTGCACGTTCGGGGTGAGGCCCGACAGGGTCAGTGCATGGCATGATTGCAAGGCCAGGCCGAGGAGAGGGTCCAAGGTTGGACTCAGCAAGGGAGGTTCTAAGATGACATCAGGGGATGGAGACAGAGGCGATGCAGCGTATTGTCGGTCCACAAGTGGACTGCATCATGGGTCTAGGCGAGGGGTCTGGGAGTGGACTGTTGGAGTCCCGGGCTGTTATGATTTGACCTGGCCCCGTTCATTTCTTTCTTTTCTTTCACTTAGCTTAGTCTCGATGGATCGCTATCCATCTCGTCTGGCGCTACCCAGACTACTCCCGTACAGCACATAGGTCAATGTTCCCATGGACTGTGTCTCTTCTTCATTTCCGACTAATGACCCCGCTGTCATTGTCGCTTCAGGCCGTTCTGGCCACTTCTTCGTTTCATGATAATCTTTGATAGACAGCTGCTTCTGATCGACACTGATCGACAGATCCACAGCGGATGTGACTTGTTTCGACTCACCCTGAGTCCTTACGATTCCCCGAGTCACATCTCCTTTCATCCCTCGTTTACCTGTCTCTTCCACGGGCTTCCATGACCTTCTATGGCTCGCATATATAAACCGTAGACTCTGCGCTTGTACTCCTTAAGCTAGAGCTACTCAATCATATCTTTGAGATAACTCCTACGCTCGATCTCCCAAGACCGGGATAAGACTCGTCCTCTTCGGACTCATCGTATCCTTCGATGCTGAGCGTGCTCTTCGTGAGCAGATACCTCGCCCGAAGGTCCTTAGTTGTACCGTAGCATCAAGAACGCTGGTACTTCCCCAGTCCCAGAACTCCCCTTGAGTCTACGCTCGACCCTACCTGGGCCAAGCGTAACACGGGCTAAGGCTAGAGATGGGGTCCCGGAGGAATGCTCAATTGGTGATGCTCACAAAGAGACCAGCACTATGAGACTTAGGGGTTCCAGTTAGGCGGAATGGACTATGACCAGGGAAGAGCCAGGGCAGGCTCGGCGTGCGGACTAAGCAAGGAAGTGCTTAGCAGGTTCTTGGCAATGCATGGGCGTGTAGTCCAGTGAGGACTGTCGGTGGGCTGGCTGGCTGGGTAAGCCAGAACTAGGCTAAGCGAGGGACGAGGTATGGCTGGGTAAGCCATGACTAGGAAAAAGTATAGGGGCGCAACGAATCGTAACAAATACACTGCTCGCTTCCAAAACCATGTCGCTATCTCTAAGGTCACTGACACCAACATCCTTATTAGTTACTATGCCATTGGAATCCCAGAGCCCCTTATGTGGAAGATTCAAAGTATGGAGACTCCCCCCAATAAAATTGAGGATTGGTACACCAAGGTGGCTCATTTCGCAGCCATGAAGGAGAGAGCCAGGGATCTTGCAAAACGTGGAAGCAGAAAGGTTTTCCACAGAATTTCCTCCACTCCCAGGACAACTGCCCCTGATCCTGACGCCATGGACGTGGATGCCATATGTACCGTTTTCATCCCCAAGCTCACACCTGCCAAACGAAAGTGATGCATTGAGAACAATCTTTGTTTCCGATGCCAGGAAGGGGGACACCTTTCCACTAATTGCCCCAAGTTCTCCAAAGGAAGGAAACCAGCGGTCAAAGCGGTCGCTACCTCGGACATCCCCAAGTTGGAAGAAATCCCGGACGACGCCGACGAAGACGAGGATGGAGTGGCTGTTAGGAGAATTTCATTTTCCCAGGGTTTTTAAAAGGGGGGCCTGCCACAATGTCTATGTCCCCTAGTGCTTCAGTATCTGTAACTTCTACTATGAACTCCATGCAAATTCCAGTACAAGTTATTATCCCCTCGCACACCCTGCAAACCGTTGACACAAGAGCCTTGATTGATAGTGGAGCTGATGTCTGCTGCCTTGATTGGGGCTTTGCTAAGAAACACAAGATTCCTTTGACCAAGCTCAACCACCCAATCTACGCCAAGAACACCGATGGAACCATTAACACCAAAGGAACCATCCGATACGTCACTGATCTCTTCGTCTCCATTGAAGGCCTCGTTCACCAAATCACCTGCCATGTCATGCACTTCAGCAAGGATAACGTATTTCTCGGAATCCCCTGGTTACGAAAGGCCAACCCAACCATCAACTGGGCAAAGAGAACCCTTCGAATCGCCGAAACCACCGACAAATCAAAACTCCTCTTTTCCCTTCATCAAGGAGCTTACCTACAACAAGAGAAGCTCCTCGTTCCCCCTTGACCCCCACCACACCATGTTTTTGTTAACTCGGTCCAAGATGAATGCCTATATGCCTACAATGGATGGGAGGACGAGTGCAACTTCTTGACCTGTGCTCATGACCAATATACTATCAATCGAATCATTCGCTGCGGATCACGGTTCATCCCGGCCCCTGTAATCTCTCGCCTCTCCATCGCATCTAGCCTAGCCCTTTCCCCTGATACACCAGTTGCTTCCCCCCTCCCGGAAGAGTATGCCAAATACGAGGAGGTCTTCGCCGAAGAAGCGGCGAACGTTCTTCCTCCATCTAGACCTTACAACCATGCCATCAATCTCAAGGAAGATTTTGTTCCCCGTTGTAGAAAAACAACGGAAAGTTCAGGTTAACTTTCCTATATGTGAAGGGTACGTTCGTTCGTCCCTATAAGGAGGTCCAAAGGCGGAGGTGGTATGCCGGATGGAAGGTGGTCCAAGGAAGAAGGAGAGGGTCCAAAGGTAATCCGGACCGAGAATCGGTAGTCTGGAGGTACATGCGATAGTCCAGACTTGTTAGTCCGAGACAAAAGGTGGTCGGTGACGGCGAAGACAATGGGGACGTGCAGATGGATGGACGTGCGGTGCGGAAGATACATGCAAGGAAAACCGGAAGATGTATTTCAAACAGGATGTACAAGACTTTATAGTCTGGGCATATCCCAGACTGTGAAGGGTTGATGAAACAACAAGTACAAACTCTAAAAAGTGGAGGGAATATGAAATGATACGTTGTGATGACAGTGACATATGTCCGAGACCGAAAAGGATATATTGAAACGACTACAAAGTGATAAGGTGAAACCGACATGGACCGGACTAAGACAATGTGGACCGGATTGACTCGGATGGACTTGGATTGACTCAGACAGACTCAGATAGTTGTTGGATATGCTCCTATACGAGAACAGAGATCCCCAGATCTCTATACTGTATCACCAAAATCTACCCCCTTTTGGCAGACGAACAACAAGCTATGGACAAGTTCATTGACGAGAACCTAGCTTTGGGTAAAATTTCCCCCTCAAAATCCCCTCAGGCCTCCCCTTTCTTCTTTGTCAAAAAGAAAGCCCAACCCAGACAGAAGCCTGGCTTGCAACCTTGCCAGGATTACCGATGCCTAAATGAACAAACTATCTGGGATGCCTATCCCCTTCCTCCCCTTCAGGATTTCATGGACTGGATTCGGGGAGCAAAGGTGTTCACCAAGATGGATGTCCGATAGGGGTATAACAACATCCGCATCAAGGGAGGAGACCAGTGGAAAGCCGCCTTCATCACACACTGAGGGCTGTTTGAACCAAACGTCATGTTCTTCGGGCTGACCAATTCTCCTCCTATGTTCCAGTGGTTCATGAATGACTCATTCCGAGACCTCATCGCAGAAGGATGGTTATTTATCTATATGGACGACCTCCTCATTTTCTCCCCTGACCAACAAACTCATACTGAACAAACCCACCGAGTACTGCAGCAGATGGAGGAACTCCACCTACATCTGAAACCTGAAAAATGCTTCTTCAATCGAGATGAAGTTGAGTACCTTGGAATGATCATTTGCCCTGATGAAATTGCAATGGACCCCACCAAACTGGATGGAATCGCCCACTAGCCCATCCCCACTTCCATAAAAGAAGTCCAGTCTTTCCTAGATTTCGCCAACTTTTACCGACGATTCATCCCCGACTACTCCACTATTGCTAGACCCCTTATTGACCTTACCAAAAAGACAACTACGTGGTCCTGGAATGATTCGTGTCAATCAGCGTTCGACCTACTCAAAGCATGGTTCGCCTCCCAACTGGTCCTTCGAGTCCCAGACCTCTCCGCCCCCTTTGCCATCGCAACTGATGCCTCCCTCTACACTTCCGGAGGAATTCTCCTCCAAGCAGATCCTAATGGCGAATGGCACCCCTGTTCTTACCTCTCCCAAAGTTTCGACCCCACCCAACGAAACTACTGTTACGATTCGTCGCACCCCTATACTTTTTCCTAGTCATGGCTTACCCAGCCATACCTCATCCCTCACTTAGCCTAGTCCTGGCTTACCCAGCCAGCCAGACCACCGACAGTCCTCACCGGACTACACGCCCATGCATTGCCGAGAACCTGCTAAGCACTCCCTTGCTTAGTCTGCACGCCGAGCCTGCCCTGGCTCCTCCCTGGTTATAGTCTGTTCCGCCCAACCAGAACCCCTAAGTCTCATAGCGCTGGTCTCTTCGTGAGCATCACCAATTGAGCATCCCTCCGAGACCCCGTCTCTAGCCTTAGCCCGGGACTCCAACAGTCCACTCCCAGACCCCTCGCCTAGACCCATGACGCAGTCCACTCATGGACCGACAGTACACTGCATTGCCTCTGTCTCCATCCCCTGACGTCATCTTAGAACCTCCCTTGCCGAGTCCAACCTCGGACCCTCTCCTCGGCCTGGCCTCGCAACCACGCCACGCACTGACCCTGTCGGGCCTCACCCCGAACGTGCACACTGCCCTCGGACTCCTCCATCCTTGGTCCCCGTCCATCGGTTCTCTTACAGAACCCGTCCCAGTCCCTCAGCTCCCCAGCTGAGCTCCAGCCTCCAAACCGGACCCTATGCCAGACCCTCGGTAGGATCACTCATGTATCCCTGGATATCTCCTATCCAAGTCCCATCTTTGACAATGGCGTACACGCCTTTCCTTAGCTTTAGCCTTTCTTAGAACCTCGCCTCGTGCATCCCTTCTACTACCACTAAAGGTGATGCTTCTCTCGCTTAGCCAAGGTCATTGATCGACAGGACGCTTCCTGATCGACAGATCCACAGCACATATGACTCATTTCATTCATCATTCACCGAGTCATACTTCACTGTTTCCTTTAGAGATGTGCACCCCTCATCCATTCGGCACATCTCCTTTACTTAGCTAGGTCACAGCCGGTTCCCTTACTTAGACGCCCGGTCTGTGCACACACTTGACTTCTATATAATAGGCTCTCCACTGTCCCCAGTACTTTAGCTTAGTCTACCTGAATCACCGTATACTCCTAGATTCATAGACTCACCGATAATCCAACGCCTTCGCTTTGACTCTCGTCTGAAGGCCGTCCCGATCCTCGACCTAGCCACCTACCATGTAGCCTTAGAACGTGAGAACCCACCTTCTCGCGCCTCCACTCATCTCTAGTAGTCCATTACTTGGACTACTATAGCCCGAGTCCTAGAAGGCGGCTTACCCTCAGGTCTATGCACGACCCTGCCCGGGCCACGCATAACAACTACGACATCCATGACTGAGAACTTCTTGCAGTACTCTGAGCACTCAAAGCCTGGTCCCACTACTTGCGAGGGTCTCCCCACCAGGTTCAAGTGTTCACCGATCATAAGAACCTCACCTATTTTAGAGAACCCCATACCTTGAACTGGCGACAAGCTCGTTGGTTACTTGACCTTGCTGACTTTGACCTCAAACTAATCCATGTACCCGGATCCCAACTCGTGGGACCTGATGCTCTCTCCCGATGCACCGACCACTTTCCAAAAGACGCTTCTGACAATTCCCTTGTAACCCTACTTCCCCCATCTCTCTTCATCAATGTCATCGATATTGCCCTCTCCTCCAAGATCTGTTCTGCCTCCACTGCCGATCCCTTCGCCCTGACCTCACTCCAAGCTGTGGATGAGAACATTCCCACTGCATTTTGTTCCCGGCTGTCCGACTGGCAAAATCAGGAAGGGATACTCACTTACCAAGACTGCATATATGTTCCCCCTGAAGGAGATCTCAGACGCGAGATCTTACAAAGGTACCATGACCATGAGACTGCCGGTCACCCTGGATACCTCAAAACTCATCAGCTGGTCTCCACAGAGTTCTGGTGGCCTGGCTTGGCATCTTTCATCCGAAACTACATAGAGGGGTGCGCGGTCTGCCAGCAGTACAAGACCAACACCCATCCTAGCACCCCACCTCTCCTCCCCATTGCCACCTCTGCATCTCATCCTTTCCAAGACATCTCGGTCGACCTAATCACTGACCTACCAATCTCTGAAGGAAAAGACTCCATAGTCGTCTGGGTGGACCGAGCCTTTAAAGGGGCGATATTCTGCCCTACTACCAAATCTGCCTCGGCAGCCAATGTAGCCTCCCTCTACTTCCACAAGGTTTACTGACGCTTTGGACTCTTTGATCGTGTCATTTCTGACAGAGGTCCCCAATTTGCTTCAGCATTCGCCAAAGAAATGGGGCGTATTTTGAACTATGACCTCCGTCTATCTACCGCCTATCACCCACAAACGGATGGACAGACAGAATGAACCAACCAAGAGTTGGAAACTTATCTTCGGATCTTCTGCGGGGACAACCCTGCCTCATGGACTGAACTCCTGACTTTCGCCAAGTTTGCCCATAACCACCGCCCCCACTCCGTCACCAACCAATCTCTGTTCTTCCTCCAGATGGGCTATGAACCTAAACCCCTTCCCTCAGTCCTCTCCCCCTCCAACCTTCCTGCAGTGGAACTCCGCCTCTCCCAACTCACCAAGGCCAGGGACGAAGCCCATGCCGCCCACGAACTTGCTAGGGCAACCATGGCCTCCTGAATTCGACAACACTTCAAACCCTTCGCCCTGGGAGATAAGGTTTGGTTGGAAGCCAGGAACCTTCACTGACTTCAGAAGGACCCCAAATTCCTCCCGAAATGCAAAGGACCATTTGAAATTACTAAGGTTCTCTCCCCAATCACTTATCACTTACGCCTTCCCAAAACTTGGAAGATTCACCCCGTTTTCCACACCTCTCTCCTCTCCCCTGCTAAGGAAACCCCCATTCATGGTCCAAATTTCCCCCAACCACCTCCTGATCATGTTGGTCCCGAAGAGGAATACCTCGTGGACCGCATTCTCCGTCATAAGGGACCACCCTCCCAACGGCGTTTCCTGATCCACTGGAAAGGATACTCGACAGAAGACGATTCTTGGGAACCGGAGCGGAATCTGAAGCATTCCAAACTCCTCCTCGCTGCCTATAAGAAGCAACACCCCAAAGACTTCCCTCCCGAGTCTGCTGCTTGACCACCCACCAATAACACCTCCACCACACCATGCCTTGCTCTGATGTCCCTGAACTCGTTCTTCCTATTCCCCCCCGACGAGGTGATTCACCGCCTACAGAGTCTGTTACTGATTCTGTCCTTGACTCTGTCACTTCTCTCACCCTCTCTGACCGTTCTGATGACAAGATTCACCCCCATTCAACTTCTCAGCCTAGCCTCTCTCCTTCTCATCCTATGCCTCCTTGCATCTCAAGCATTTCTTCTTCTCCTTCCTACCATACGCCTCCTTCCGTTCTAAGTCCCCACGCTATGATCATCGATGATACCTCCTCCCCCACTTCCCGCGTTGCCACCCCCGGCTGGGGTAGCCAGCCCACCATCTCCATCCCCGAGCTTGCCGAACCCCCTGTTTGCCTTGCTGCTTACCTCGGCACCATAGAATCTGTAGACCTTCCCGAACACGCCCATCAGGTACACCCTGACCTCCCCACTGATGCCAAGTCCTGTACCCTCCTCCACTTCCTTCGGGACCCTAGATATGCCGTCCCCATCGGCGCCCACCTTGATTACAGGTCTGCTCTCCACTCCCTTTACCTCACTACCCTACAGGTCGCCCACCTCACTGCCCTTGTGCGTGCCCCCTCCACCTCCGCAGATGCGATGGCTACCTTCTGCAACCATACTTTGTCCCATATCCAAATGGAGCTCGAGACAAACCTCCTCCTGGCGTTCTACCAACTTGGTATGTTAGAGTTCATGCAGGACCTGGACCACTACCTCCTGGACCTGGCACGTTATACCCACCTTGGAGCTACCATGGTATCTACCCCCTCGGCATCATCCTTGGCGTTGAACTCTGAAGAGCTCAATGTTGTGGAACGTATTGAAGCCTGCTGGACCGGCAATTATGGCAACACCCCCCTCCTCCCGTCTCACCCTTGTTTTCACGAGGCCTGCTTCAAATGCCACTGCCTTGGTCACCAGCGTGTCAACTGTGGGGTCTATCAGTGCCCGATATGCCACTGTTTCTGTCCCAGCCACTCTCAGTGGCAGTGCCCTTTGCACCGTGCTCCTCCACTGCCCTTGCCCTCTACCTCTCCCGCCTCCTCACACTCGTCACACCCATCCTCGCCCCATCGCTCCTACCATGGACCCCACCATTTCCGCGGTTCCCGCCGCATGGTCCCCAGCTGCCGCACCGCCGCTCCCACTCTCCAGACCTGGAGTCCAGCGTGGACAACGACATTTGGGACAACACCACCTTCACCAACGTGACCGGTTCGCTGGCTATGGGAGCATGTGACCTGTGAAGTGTCTACACTGGTGGCTTGACCCTCGTGGGGGGGTAATGTTACGTTTTTCTCCTCCTCCTATTACGCTTTCCTTGACCCTATGCCTACCTCTATCATCTTGTATTCCATTGTCTCGCTGTTCAAACCCCACCTTACAACATCTTTATTCTCTGTATTACTCATCCTTGTTTCTAAACGCTGACTCACCACTGTTCCTCAGCATTCTACCAAGTTCTATGCCTGACTCATCTTCATTCCACCATGTTCCATCCTGTTCTATTTGGTTACCACGGCTCGTCTATTTAAACCATAGCACTCGACCTGTAACCCTAAGCTTGATCTTCTCAATCTAACGAGTTCTTGTGGACTTCGTCTGATTCCTTCACCTCAGTCCTTGTCCACCCTTCGCTTCCATAGCAAGGGCAGCCCTCTAGTAGCACCACGGCTAGAGGTTCTTTGCATTGTCCAAGCTTCCGACCCCCTTCATCCACTTGACTCCTTCGAGATCATGCCTAGCCTACGGCAAAGCATAACAACAGGCAGTTTTGGTTCGAGGCATTGGAACAGATGGATTGGAACTTAAAACATTTGGGAAATAATTATATATTAACTTATCTGAAACATTTCTGATCAGAACTCTGCATACTTATGACATCAATGTCTCAACATGTGCATCACACCCCAAAACTTACTATTCTCACCATCACCATTGCCATGACTCT
>JBBPSV010000107.1:0-32924 GCA_038093795.1 Retiboletus fuscus
CACATGGCGAATGTCCAAAAGAGGAATCCCACGTGCGTTTACCGGTGCAAGCGTAGCAAGCGAAAGGTGCGACGGCTAACGTTCGTAATGCTTAGCTACTTTTTTCCTTGCCCGCTCAGTTTTTAGATTTTAGATGTCGCGATGGACCAGGGTATCGCGGCGTTAAAAGTATCGGTACCTCACGCAGACGCGATGCGAATCCACATCAAAATCACCCGTTTACGAGCAGCTCGCTTCGCCAACCGCCGACTATACCTCCCATGCATCATTTTCGCAGTCAAGAGACTCGGTTTACAGAGTTTCGGGAGTGCTCATGAAAACAATTACCGTGCTCGCGTACCAGGGATTGGCCATGTGGAATTCCACACATTGGACAGGCTTTCGGTGGCGGAGCCGCGCAGGCTCGTTTTTGTACATCCGTGGATTCGCGATCTCCTCGATCCACTTGACGGGTTCACTTGGGGTACCAAGTCAGATGAGGATTCCTCCGAGTCTGGTTCGGAACCCGAGACTGCACCCGGTCCCTCGTCAAGTCGGCCGTTGGGTCCTGTACGCGCCGCCACACTGGATTGGGATACCCGGGCATTACGGCTCCTGGTTCGTCTGCAACAGCCATACCATGCACTATTGCTCCAGCAACAACCTCGTGGAGAGTTTAAGCAAGTTGTTACTGAGCGTGAGATCGTTGTGCCAAGACTCGATCCCCAGATCAACTTCGCGGAGGATATTTGTATTGAAATGTTGGAGATATTATGATGGAGGTATACCATGGGTTCTGTCACTTGCATTCGTCTAGCTTACGTTGTCTTCGCTTTTTCTGTCTCCTCTTTTCGCGATCGCTTCCCTGTGTTCTATAAAATTCATTTACTTCATAATAGGTTACCCTGCACCGTATTGTATACCGCTACTCATCTCTATCATACTGTTGACGAATTCATAGCTACTGTAGTTGTTACGATGTACACGAACGAGATTGTATCGTGCTCGATCGATTTCTGTCTCGTGAGACAGCGCTACACATGACGATTTTGACGATTGATTGCGCTCGCCATTGGGCGGCTGCATCGACATGTACTGGCGGAACTGCATGACTCGGGTTTGCATGTGTCGCTTGTCGCGGGTTGGTCCAGCTGGTAGCCTCTCGAGTTGAAATGTCAGTAAACCACACTCCCACTACACGCAGTTCCTAAGTTCGGACTTGATTACGCTCGCCTGAGCCTTCGAAGCTTCACTAATCGTCGATTGACGCAAGACCAAGTCTTTGTTTCCGTGGTTGCTCTGCGATCCACAAGTCGCTTTTCATCATTAACTTAGTCACGAAAAGCACAAAAGGACCAAAAGGCACGTAAAAAGCCTGCAAAAGCACCAAAGGCGGCTACAGTTGCGGACACGCAAAGTCAACCAAAATGGTTGACAAACTTTTATGATAACGCACAACACACTGTAGCCCAGGTACTAAAAGCTATGTAGTACGTTCGAAGTGCGGATGTTGTCGGTTCAACTTCCATTGGCGGTGGTTGGTGTCCCACTTGCTCGTCTATCCTTAATCGGCGGTCCCGATGACAGGCCGTACAGCAATCCTGATACATCATTTGTTGGCAGCTACATTAGTTAGTGTAATACATCTTTTACTTTAATCTCCACTTATAGCTCTGATATATCCGCAACCCGTGCCTTGTAATACATCCCAAATGGATCCACTGTATCTGTGCTTCTTTGCCCTGCATATTACCATAATAAGGAGGATCTCACTCTTCATTTTCCCTACTACAGTAGACTCCCTCATAACAAATACCTCTCGGGATAGCCCCAAAGGTATGTGTTATGAGGGAGTATCTGTTATAGGGGTGGGCCATATTCCACCACTCTGAAGACACTGATTTTACACACATTAAGTAACATTTAACTTGAAAATCTATTAGTAAAGTTGTACTGTAGCTATGATGAAGCTACTATTTATGAGAGAAATAATTAGTCAATTCTGTGTCCTTTGTGTCCAGCATCTCGGCTGCATGAGTCTGCTGTCCAAACCACCCCAACATTACATTGAACTTGCAGGTGAATGGTTTGTTGAAGTCCCAACATATTCTCTCAATGCCAATACTGCCTGGAGTGTTGTCATCACCTGCAGCAGGCCTCTCCTGCAACTTCTTCACATCTGAACCAACTTGAAGATACTTTGAGTTCAGCCCCTCAAGCCCTTGTTTGTAGTCAGATGCCATCATCCAATGTGTCAACAACCTGTTCCTCATCCACCAGGTTTCCTGCATTATCCAACCACTCCTCATCACTAGTATCTGATATGGACTGGTGGGCCTTCAATTTATCCTCAAGCCTTGTCTTCCAGTCTCATATCTGATGAGTCAAAGCATGATTAAGCCCTTTTTGTTAAGATATCAATGGATTTCATGGTGAGAAATAAGTGAGAAAGTTGATGTTTTGGACCATTGTTGCCATCCTAGGACATCCAATACATGCATTACATAATACAATTTCCTATTTAGGTGCTATATCAACCCTGAGTATTCATTATGGTTTTCAAAAATAGCTATCAGTTATTGGTTATTGGTTATGCTCACAAAATCCCTGCAAACCAACTTGGGAAATCCAAAATGTATCTGTTATACATAAGAGAGTATTCATTATGCCTGGTATGCATTATGAGGGAGTCTACTGTATGTTTTTTGTGACACTCCCAACACTTACATAACTAGAGTGTATTGTTGCATCCAAATTGGACCTTGCTTGCAGAGAGATATGGTGGAAGGTCTGCACAAATAATTATTGCAAAATATATTACTTTGCCACACCACAGGTGTTAGTCCACCACAATTTTTTGACTCTGCCACAATTTTTTGACCCATCACACCAATTTCATTTGGCCTGTCACATTGCAGCTATCATGACATTCAAGTCTGAGAAACTATGTACTAGTAGCATCTACATCTGAAATCAAGTCAAGTTCATATGTGAGTCCCTTGCAGATTTCACCAATGAATTTATCAGCATGTTGAAAGCCAGTCCTATCATTAAGGAGCTGGAACATCATGCTTTGACAGCCCTGACACATGTGACCAAATTGCATCTTCCAAAAAAGTTCAATAGCATTGTGGAATGGCTGTGGATTGCTGTGATCAAGTAAAAAGTAACCCATGCCATTCCACCATATTGACATGCATCTATGTCTTTGCAATTGTCTGCATGGTCAAGGATCACTGGTTTATGACAGGCAAGAAGCCAAAGATGTTCCCTGAGTATGGATTTGGCATACACCAATGCAATGAACATATTTCTCCCCATTTGCAGTCAGTGCTCCTTTTGAATTTTTTTGAATGGAAGGTAAAGGAGGTATTTGAATCCATATTGGAAAAGCTTGGCAACATAGAACTGACTGTTACAATCTATTTCCACTGTTCTTGCTCAACCCTTATTTGTCTCTCCTTTAACTTGCCAAGTCCCAAACCCACACATAACCACCATGTCCTAATCCTCTGACTCTCTTCTCTTTGTCAATGTCCTAAGTATGATGCTAAACTACTGTACTTGACCTGGGATACCAACCCCAGTCAATTAACCTAGACCTCAGCCTCCAACCTGAAGATATCCTTGACCTGAATGCTTATATGCTCCCTCTGCATCCTCTGTCCTGATACTTACACATCTCCTGCATGCCCTCCATCCTGATACTTACATGTCCTTTCTGTGACCTCTGCTTGAACACTCACAAAACTCTGCTCATCATGTCCCATTATCTGTGCCTCATTCTCCTTTTGTCTTACCCTTTGCCCAGATGCTGACATGTCTCCTTTAGTCATTGCTACATGAAGTGTATACAAAGGGGTTCTTCCTAAGGTTGAGATGATTATCAGGCAATACTCATGAAGAGACCAACATCTGACAAAGGTTCAAGGATATAGGAAGATGAAGGGATTGAGAAGAAAGATATGAAGATGAACTCAAGAGACTTGAGAATTGAATCAAGTTTTGCTGACCAAGATTGAGAATATATTGCACAGAGATGAAGTTTATATAAGAAAGTGTGTGGTACACAGACCATGACATGAGAAGAACAGAAAAGGAAGAGAACTTCATAGAATGTTCATCAGCAAACTAGCCATAGGCTGGCCAGAAAGGTACCCCTCTAGCCAGTACTGGCCAGAGTTTCCAGGATTCCCAGTTCTGGCCAGAGGGGTATCTTGCCAATGGTTAGTTTGCTGATGTTATGGAATGTGGGAAACACTAGCCAACATGAGAGAGGTAGCAGAGGAGGTTATTAGTCTGAGACAATAACTAATTGTCTGGTAAGGAAAACAACTGAGCTAAGACAAAGGTTGTTGGACTGGTGATAAGAATAAAGCCATAATTGGTGAAGATGATGTTGTCTCTCCAAGTACATAGGTGAGAATGGAAAACAATAAGAAAGATATAAGTGTGAATAAGGAAAATTGTAACATTACCCCCTTCATATAATTGAATCCTAGGTTTGATCAAGATTCCTTGTTGATATCAACATTTAGAAGGAAGAGAGGGATGGTCCTCCATGGATCACCAATGCCTGTGAGGGGGATGTGCATTCAAATGAACAGTCACCCATGATATGTCCTGGCTGAGAACAAAGTCTGCAATTGTGATGGGGACAGTATTGATCTCTATGTTTCCAGTTATGACAGAAATTGCATTGAAGAGAGAGACAACAATGAGCTGGGTGTCCAGAGTTAGGTTTATGGCATTGTGGGCAGGTGTATTGGGGGCAATCCTTGTAATAGTGACCAAGGTGAAGACACTGAAAGCACCAGGTATCTGGCCCTGTAGGTTGGACACATAATAGGTTGGACTGGGGTATGTCAGACCTGGGTAGGAGAGGAGAGTACTTGGATGCTGTTTTGGAGGTTAATATAGTGGAGTTGGTCTCATGGAATGGGTATTGTAGACTCAACAGAGTCTGAGAAATAACCATTGTCAAAAGTGATAATTGTGGGGGTGACTGAAGGGAGAGGAGATAAAATCCATTGGGCTAGTGAAGGAGGTGGAACAGAAATGGGTAATTGTTGTGAAGCAAGGTGGTCATCTACTTGTGTTAGGTAATGGTCATATTGGCTTTGTGGTAAGGTAAGAAATATTCTACAGAAGGTGGGATAAATGATCATAGAGTCAATGTTTTGGATGATAGTATTGAGACCATGGGCTTGCATGATTTGATAGACAAGATGAGGTAACTCTCCAAGAGTAAAATGTAAGGGTACATATGTTGTTTTCTTGGGATGAAGATTGCTGGAGGCATTGGGCTCTGTAAATAGTATGAGCCAGTAGGATGAGGTCTCTGGTGACCAAGTCATTATGGAAGAGGGGGTCTTTGTTGATGGTGAGAGGGAGAGTGGGGGAGTCTAGAATAGCAGCATAGAGCAAGTCTGCCCCATATGCAGGCAAGTATGAAACAAATACTTGCTGTGTATGCAAGGGTGAAGAGGGATTGGATGAAGTAGATAATAAAGAGGAGGACATGGAGGAAGATAAAAATGACATCAGTGGTTATTGATTGATAAAAACAAAGCATATGACTGTTTGGTAAACCTGGGCAGGAGATACTCATGAAGAGACCATCAACTGAGCAGGTTTACTGTTTCACAAGCAATGTCTTTGTTTATAAGTTTTCAGGATAGTGGATGTATGATGAAGATTAGACTTGGGTTCCCAGGTATTTTCTGAAGAAGGGTAGCCTTTCCATGTGGTCAGGTACTGTTGTCTGTTCTTGGGTCCTTTGTGTGCAATGATATCATCAACTTTCCACTTTTCATTTTCATTAATAATATCAGGTGGTAGGAGAAGAAAGGGGGGACCACATGATTCAGTGGAGTGATAAGGTGATAAGACTGTGGCATGGAAGATATTGTGTATCTTCCATGTAGGTGGGAGTCAGAGTTGGTAGGTGAGCAGTGATAGTATCTTGATAATTTTGAAGGGACCATGTTGTTTGGGAGCAAGTTTCCTAGAGGGGTATTTAAGCTGAAGGTGAGTAGCTTCCAATCACATCTTATTGCCAACCTTCCAAGGATTAAATCAGTGAGTGGATCTTGTTATCATGATTTTTCATGCTAACTCATGGGCAGTAGGGGCTTCTTTTTGGGCTTTGTTGAGGGAGAAAAGGTGATTCTCTAGGGTGGGAAGGAAGATTTTTCCTAATGGGGGTAGGAGCCCATTTGGTCCTAGGGAATTGATTTTCATCTAATAAGACCATATCCTCTACTTCTGTTATGACTTGACCTATTTTATCTTTACCTTTTCTTTCTTTGCTTAGCTTAGTCTCAATGGACTCTCATCCATCTCATCTGGCCTATTCAACCCAGACCTATCATATGCCATAGAGGCTGTAACCCTTCAGACTCTACCTTTCATTTCCAACTATTGACACCACTGTCACTTGTCATTTAGGTCACTCCAACCATCACTTGTTTCATGATAATCATTGACCAACAGCTGCTTCTGATCGACAGATCTGCAGTGGATATGACTTATACTTACTCATTCCAATTCATTCCTTCATCCTGAGTCATATCTCCCTTAGTTCCTGTTCTACCCATGTTCCATGGAGTTCTCTGACCTTCTATGGCTCACCTATATAAACTGTAGTCCTAGTGCTTGTATTCTCTAAGCTAGAGCTACTCAATTCATCCTTGGAGATAACTCCTATGCTCAATCTCCCAACTCTGGGATAAGATTTGTCCTCATCAGACTCCTCCAACCCTTCATCACTGAGTGTGCTCTCCATGAGCAGATACCTCACCCAAAGGTCCTCACTGTACTGTAGTGTCTAGAATGCTGGTACTCTTAGTCCCTAGAAACTACCCTTGAGTCTATGCTTGACCCTACTCAGGCCAAGCATAACAACTTCCAGTCCTCTGTAGCCCAATTCTTGTGAGCAAGAACACAGTCCATAATATTTAGCAGATAGTAGAGGATATTTAAACTCAACTACAGCCATTATTCTGATATACAGCTTGGTAGGAGGTTGCCTATGTTTTGGCAGAATGGATGGTGATCTCTCCCTTCATATTTTGAAGGATGAACTACTGAATACTCCCCAGTATTATCATCTCAATCCACCTGATACTATTTGTTATGAGGACAAAGATTCCAAGCATGCCCACAGAAAGATGAAGAAGTGGCCAGAAGGACAGGATTATATGTCCATGGCATAGCCTGCATAGTCTCCTAACTCAGGTTCCATTGAACATCTCTGGGGTTATCCCAAAACAAGGCTAGTATTCCTGTTACATTTCTTTCCTTCTTTCCTTGTCTAGTACCTACTAAGCCTCATCTACATTTCACCTTCGTCGCCCATGCCTCCCTCCTCACCTTGTAACTACTCATCTGGCCATTCGAGCCCCGCTTGACGATATCTTTTACCTATTGTATTACTCATACTTTGCACAACATTCCACCGGCTTCGGTGCCACATATACGCTGACTCACTCTTATTCCTCAGCATTCCTTCATGTTCTTTCATGTTATCACAGCTTGTCTATTTAAACCGTAGCACTCAACCTGTAACACTAAGCTTGATCTTCTCAATTCTACAAGTTACTGCAGACTTCACCTGATCCCAGTCTCAGTTCTTGACCACCCTCCGCTTCCACAGCAGGGTAGCCCTCTAGTAGCACCACAGCTAGAGGTCCTCAATGTTGTCCAAGCTTCCGACACTCCAAGTCTGCTTGACTCCTTGAGATCATGCCTAGCCTATGGCAAGATGTAACAATTCCTCTCTTGGAGTACAATGTGAGATTACATGATAATAATAGTAAAGAGTACAGGGATGTGGGAATGTTTTATGGCTCAGACACAATGTTTATATGTATATCTATGTTTGTAGCACCAAACAACAGCAAACAACCACTTGTATTATTGAGATCCTGTATCTGATATCAAAAGTACAAAAACTATTATAATGGTGTTTCTATTTTAAAACTGTCATATCTTCACAACTCCTGAGCTAAATCATATGACCAAGAGACCTATTGTAGCCAAGGGTTTGTACTCTGTTTGGTCTCACCAAAGCAAAGTGTAATTCCCATGGGTGGTTGCAAGATGCTTCACACCCTGGTTCTAGGTTAGTTATTTGGAGTCACTGTACATAGATAGTATGGTATGTTATATCTGCATGGACTGCACTGTGTACACAGTTGCTATATAGTATGCAAACTTTACAGAATATATAGTAGTATACAGATTGGCTTGACCTGTACAGTATCATACAGATTAGTTAGTTCTATGCAGTGCTGTACCTTCTGTGCCAAAACTGCATAGGAGGGAATCTTTCTGTAGCACCATAAGAAGTGTAACTTGGTGTACAGAGCAATACAGAACTGTACAGCAAAGTTACAATTTGCTAATGTAGATCCAGGTTAAGTTATATGGAAGAGAAGTGCATCTTTAAATAGTATGCCCCTCTGGAGTTCAGGCAGAGCTCTAAAGTACACTAGGGTAGGATTACTGCTGTTACAGGAAGGCATTTCTTGATGAAAAGGAGACACAATTGGAAAGAGTACCATAAAAGAAAAGAGACTCATCTAGAAAAGAGAATGAACTAGGAAGGAGTTTGTATGAGGAAGGTTTCCTAGATAAGAAGGAATCTTAAATAGGAAGGAGTACCATACAAGAAAGGAGATCAAGAAAGGAAAGTGGGATGGAAACTCAACAAGATCTAAGATATTGGAATACTGGGCTGCATGTAAGAGTGTACAGCTGGGGGGAGAGAGTCTGAGAGACCAAAGTAGCTAGACCAGGGCAATAGTGGTAAGTCCATTCATCCCACATTGAAGGCAGTGTCCTTCCAAATCATATAGTATGTTGAGGTTAAATAGCTCCTCCCACACAGACTGAGAGATTTCCATATTGAGGAAGAGGTTGTCCCAGGTGTTGGTAGTCAAAAAAGGGTGGGGATCTACCAAACCTGTAACAGGAGTCTTCTCTAACACAGAGAGCATAGAGTGGATCAAGATTGACAACAAGAACTAAGGATGTAGGTGAAATCCACAGTAACTCATAGATTGGAAAGATCAAGATTAAGAGTACAAGGCAAGCTTGCTACAGTTTAAATACTGTAGACAAGCCTTTGGAGGATTATGTGAGCAAAAAGAAGCCAGAAGAATACTATGGAATTGTATGAGTAATACATGACATGGCATTGAAGGTGATGAAATATTGTAGAAATAGACAAGTAATCAGAGAGAAAAGAAGTATGCCTAGTGAGGCTCAAACAATGAAGTAAGTGTCTGGATAAAGGGAAAAGCATAGCTAGCATGTACAAATGAGGGAATAACAATTGTTCATTGTCTCAGCTGCTACTGTTAGCTACTGCCAACACATCTGAGTTATTGGAGTCACATGCATCTTCAAGAGGTTAGGAGGCTAGTGTCCTGATAGGAATCAATAGCTACACTGTCACATCCATTGTCACATACTGGTCATATATAACAGGAACATAGCAGCAGGTGGAGTGATATACTTGCATAAACCAACAGCCTGAGGGTAGGATGTCTTTGCTAACAGTACCATGATCATCAGCCTCAGTTCAGAACTCACATGCTTAGTACATTTAGGAAATAAAATAATTATTGGACCATGCTACTGGCCAGTCTCAGCTATAAGGAGTTCCAAGCTAATTAGCCTGCTATTATCCAGGAGGTATGACAGGCTTATTAGATAATTGTAGCATGATGTTGAGATGTGGTTAAAATATATTTGCCACTCATATCCAAACTGGGATCAGGTGACAAAATCAATACCTTTTTCAGAATATGTATTTACATACATAATTTGTTGCTATAACTGACCTTTTGTTATTATTTTAAATAAATTAAGGCAATTTATTCTTTCTCTTGTGGCATCTCAAGTTTCTTTGACAGTGTTAAGTACATTTTCTCACAATATTGTAGAATATTTATTGCTAACTTTGTCTTTATCCCAAATGCAATTTGTTTTCAGCTATGTGTACACTAAGTTCTAGGTACTTATCTGGTCATGCCCAAGGTGACAGCTGGCTATATAGCACATGATTTGTAATACTGGCAGGCATCATGATGACATAGTAGTACATTAGCTACAGCTGCTGGTGCTACAGGCACAGACCTTTTTGCCTTGGGCTGATGCAATAATTATACAAAAAAAGCCCTTGAATCTGTCACAGATTGAGTCCAGTGCAAAAAACCAATGAAGTTCACCTGTTTTGCAACCACTGAAAATCGTGTCCAAACAATGAACCACAACTAGTAATTGAAGTCCAAGGGTTAGAGGTCATGATTGTTGCAGTAGTTCTCTGTTTCATGAAGGGCAAATGCAACCCCCATAGAACAGTCCACAATCTCCCGATGATGGGGGCCAAGTATTGCGAGAAGAGTCTTAGGTGCTACATATCTATTCTATGTACTGAAGTACTAGTACACCAATAATACTTGCACAGCCTTTCCGTCACTTACACTGCAAGAGGAAGTTGACATGAACTTATGAAATCATGTTGTTATCTCCATTTCAAATTTCCTTGAGTCCACAATCTATAGACTATGAGCGCACAAGCACAAAGTACGAAGCACTGTGAGGAGGGTGGGCAAAATAAATCCATTGCCAGGAATGATCAAGGTCTTACTGGCGTCAGTGACCAAGTTTTTGGTGGCGCAAAAGAGCACGAACCGTTGGGCTTTCCATAGTTATGCTTGCTCCCCCCCTGGACACCTGCAGGCTGCATTTTTCCTCGGACTAGTAATCCTCGGATCACCGCCTCAGTGTTTTGCGTAGAGCTAGATTAGTCAGCTGCTATGCAACAGATGCACTTGTCCAAAAAAAAACTGTGCCTGCTTAACTTGCGCGCATTAGGTGCACTTGGGGTCCTTTCAACCGCTGTAACAGTATGTCCTTGTTCGTCAATGGTGTGACGGCAGATTAAATCAAGGAATATGCACGCAAGGAGCTTGGCACCCGTTCTTTTGAGGAATTTGTTATATGATTCTTCGCCCCCCTATGGCGTCCCTCTGAGTGTTCAGGTGAGCAAGATCAGCTTATCATGAGCGTTAGAAGCCAACGTCCCTCAATTACACACCGAACAGTGTGGTCTATTCCGCGCTATCCCCCACCGAATTTCTCGAGGGTGAACAACCTGTTTATCCTTTGGCGACCAACACGGTTTCGAGGTTTTAATCCTTTCTTGGTTTTGCCATGACATCAAGCATAATGCTGCGTGTTTCACGTTCGGCGGTCGGCACAGGATTCGAGTCAACGTTCACTGGAATATCTTCTCCTCCGCTCATGATATTTGTAATTTTGCTCAATTCACTTCCCTGTCCGTCCGTCCAGGTATATAAAGTATATGCGAATGGCGCCTTTCAGCGCTATCCTCCGAGCTCCAAGCGTGTTATCACCATGTATCTCCCTGACCTCTCTGGCAAAGTTGATGCACGTTCTATAATCACCACGTCGATCCCGCTCGAAACATCTCGCTTCACTCTGAGCATTTCTGGTGTGTTGGGTCTCTTCGGTGGAGACGCAGCTATTTCTGCCATGGCAATGGTCCACGTTCACAAAGGTCAGCGGTGGTTAGGGTGGTACAACACTCCGGGATCATATCAAATTGCTAAGAAATACGGTCTCGCTTCCACATCAAGCATCCTCAAAGCAATCTTCCCAGGCGCCCACACTGACGCTGCCAAAGTTTTCGAGTTTGATGGTTGGCGGGGCCCAAAGTTCCAAGCCATCTACTCTGGCACCATTCTGGATAGCACTGGTCATTTGGCCTCCGTCCTTATGAAGGAGTGTGCTTCTCTAACAACTGAAAAACACCCCGGGCCTTCTGGGTGGCAAGGACCACCTACAGATATCACCATTGTCAAGCTTGATTATAAGCCTGCCGAGGAAGTGGATTTGCAGCGCCTCAGTGCCTTTTCCCCCTTCTTCGCTATTATCCCCATCACCGTCAGTATTGCTGGCTGTATCACGAGTGGTGTCTTCAGTGATTGGTTTGCGTTTTCCTCGATCCTATTGGGTATGCTCAACAATGGTATACTCTGCCTCGTTATCGGCTCAGGAACCATACACTTCACTCATCACACACCCGCACCCGGATCTCCACTTGGTGACGGTATCCTTGGTTCTGGAAGGCAGTTTGCCTTATTGCGGGGAACAGAGGGCGCCATAAACTCCGTCACTGGCGGCGAGTTCTCTTTCAGATTTCCTTTTGGTGATGGTTCCATTGGATATTGCGCTATCCTCTTCATCATCCAGTTCATCGCCCAGCTATTCCTCATTCCCCAAGCATCGCTACTTGGCCAGATCATGTTTGTCTCCTCATTTGCGGCCTCTTGGGTTTACAATTTGGCGCTCTCCGCATACGGTAAGGAGAAGATCCAAAGCCGCATCCTGTTAGATCAAGTACTTCGGCAGAAAATACCATTGAAAAAGCATACCTTCAGTAGGCGCACCACCGCAGCTGTGTTCGCACTCTGTGTTCTCCTTCACGATGAACGTGCCGGAATGGAGAATGGCGCCGCCGCACCTCATGGTCAGGATGATGTGCCACCCCACAGCACTGGTGGACCTACTCCCCCTGCTAATCCATCGCCGCCCCCCCGCAACCCTCATCTGCTCCCCCGTTCCCAGTCCCCGCTAGACCATAACCACCATCGCGAGGTTGCAAGCACGATCCTCAGGGCATACCTACCTAACGACACCAGAGTCTGGAGAAAGTGGAAGGAGGTTCTTTTGGAGCGACTCTGCACGACGGGAGTGCTTCACTTTGAGCAAGGAGACTGGGATGTGGAAGAGTATGCTGAAGAAGAGAGGCGTTTACTCGAAACACTTTGCAATTATGCACAGGATGCCTATGATGTTTACGAAAGTTCCGTCAGTCACCCCCCCAATTAGCTTCCGAACGAGCCAGTCACAGATACTACTTTACGCCGTCTAGATAAGAACCACATCGATTTTACCTTTCGTGTGACTTATGCGTTCTCCGTGTTCTATATGACTGCCACGTTTTCGAGGACTGTTGCTACGAGATTTTACATCCTTACGGGTAGTTGATGCATTCAATTCTGTATATTCCTGCTACCCATGTCTATGCCACTCTCGCAATCTTATGGCCTGCATGCCAATGTCTAGAGGGCTGACCAGTAATAGCTTTAATGGACCATACTATCGGCCAGCGGGATACTACAGGCTTGATATATATAGCGTAGTTCAACTTGGCGTAGATCATGACCAATATATACGAACAGCGACGAAGAACTTTCTTAGATCAAACTCGGAGATGCCCATCGCATAGTGCTCCGTTGACCGGTATGTGGGTCACTTCCAAATCACAATATTAATGTATTGCATAGGGGTATGTCCCTGAGCCCATCGAGAGCCTCACGCGATCACCCACTGGATCGCTGATCGGTGGATCCAAAAGTTGCTACAAATTAGTTTTATGTAAGAGCTCAGACTGTTGGCTACCAATAAGCGTCATTTGTGACCCTAAATTTCCTTTTTCGCTGACCCGTCCTCCAATCACACCTCTCGAATGGCCTATGAAAGTGCCGTCAAGCGTAACGTTATACTGATCGGCGCTGCCGGCCACTCCCTGCGTGAAGACGTCTGACAGTCCTGAACCGATTCAAGTTTGCATTGCACATTGACCCACTGGTATACACTACGTTTAGACCATTTTTACGAGGGTGCTTAGCCCTCCGTCAAAACCCCGGTCCCGCAGAACGGGCGTCACCGACCTCCACCCCAAGTCCGAAGCTAACCTGTTAAACATAGGCATCGACCTCAGGTGTCTCGAAACGGATTACCACGTATGCGATCGAATTTTTCCGCAGAGAAATCCGTGAAAACTCCCAGCTGTATTGAGGCAACGTTGGGATGAGTGCGACCGCTGGTGTTCAGATTCGAGGGATTCGTTGCCCGAGTTGAATCTGTAGTTTGAGATTGTCAACTTGAAGATGAATACCTCGGTACGTTTCATGTACAGTCTCTGCTTGTTCTCCATGGTTGGCTGATCAGATTTCATTCATACAACCCCCGTCCCCTCGACAGTTCTGGGCGATATTGACGAATGTGATGATGGCCGACTCACCTGCCGGGCTGCTTGGTAGACTCGGATTAGATGTTGCGAGGATTGAATTGAATATAGGACGATTGTTCGTTCGTGGAATGGGATGGTTATATTCTTCATTTTATGGAGTACGGTTGATCAGATGTCATAGACTCTAAATGGTGCTGGAATAACTTGAAGGTGCACCAGCAGGGTATAGGGCACGTTCAGAGGAAACTCACAAGCGCTCGTGTAAGCCGACTGATACGTCCATATCAGGACAGCACGTTGTGTACCGCGAGGAAGTCAGCTGCACTATTGCCACTTGAAACTGCATTACTCCTACTATCCTGCTCTGTCTGTGGGTTCTGAGCGAGTATGCAGTCGACGGGGAACGGTGTGCACTTCTTATGCGCGAGTAGCAGTAATAGTCGCTCATCAACTTCCAGATCGCTCGAAAATAATTGAAGTCGATGGTCAACATACAATAAACTCGGTCTTCTTCGCCGAGGATGGCAAGCAGGTAGTGAGCAGCGATAGTGAAGGGCTGCTTCGGCGATGGCATGCAGACGACGGAAATGAGGTTGGCGAAGCAATTCAAGCAGGGGCGAAAATCTCTGCTGCAACGCTATCGCCGGATCGCAAATGGTTTGTGTGTGGGCTCCACGGTTCGAAGTCGAATGTACAGGTGTGGGATGCGAAGACGCACAAGAACTTGAAGATCCTGGACATCAAGGGTCACACAGACACAGTAACCTCGATTGACATTTCCTCCGACTTGACGAAGCTGGCGACGGGCTCGAATGACAAGCGTGCATTTATTTGGAGCATGACGACAGGCAAACGGCTCGTGGCACTGCGGCATGACAAAGCCGTGGTGGGGGTTCGGTTCTCTCCGGACGGTGACCGCATCGCCACCGCCACTCACCACAAGTCGATTTGCGTCTACGGCAGCGA
This sequence comes from Retiboletus fuscus, assembly GCA_038093795.1. Taxonomy (NCBI): domain Eukaryota; kingdom Fungi; phylum Basidiomycota; class Agaricomycetes; order Boletales; family Boletaceae; genus Retiboletus; species Retiboletus fuscus. The sequence continues at coordinate 15,020 of JBBPSV010000107.1, forward strand.
AAATGGGAAGCTGCTGTTGGACATCCCATGCCCGTTTTACGCAAACTTGTCCCCACCGCTAGTCTGGTCGGTTGACGGTTGTCAGCTCTACGCCATTTCGTACATGAACGTCAAGCATTTCGATATTTCAAGGTCCTCTGAATTGCACGGCGAATGGTTCGTTCCGGGTGGTTCGCCGCCCAATTGTATCGCCCTATCGCAAAACCAAAAGTTTATAGCCGTTGCCGCAAACCGGTCACTATCTTTTTGGGACGCCACTACGCACTCGCAAATTGGTTCTGTCATCAGGCATGCAAGCAAAGTTTGTAGCATGGTACTCTCCCCCGACGACGACTCCATTGCGACTGGCGAGCAAACGGGGAAAATCACCATTCGGAGTCTTCGTGATATCCTTCCGGACTTGTACCTTCCAGTAGATGTAAGTGATTACACACGTGGACGTCTGCGAATCTAAATGGTCGCAGCCTACTTCCTTCATTTGCTCGCCATGTGAGTGTTCAAACATCAAATCTCTTCTTGTTCTGATGCTTGCTCTCTTACAGCGTCCCGGTTACCACTCATATGTGTCAATGATGTGGTGCTTAACTCGTGGATGCAGGGCGACTTGGCTGGTGTCGAACAACTCTTGACAGAACAAATCCTACATCCCTCGGATTCTTCTCATGCTGCACAGTCTTTCGCTCACCGCGCCCTCGTACGTTGCCGTTTGAAAGAGTACAAAAAGGCCCTCGACGACGTTAACGAGGTGACTTTGGATCATCCGTTGTCCCATCTCATATTGACTATCGCACGCCAAAGTCTATCAAGGTCCAACGATCCGTTATCGGCTACATCGCACTCGCAGTTGCCCGCGTCGGCAATGGCGAGCACGCCTCGGCCATTTCTGTATTTGACACTGCGTTCGCTTATAGTAGATCGACCGAAAATAATAACATTCTCTTGTTGATCAAGGTATGAGTCTACCATCCTTGTCGCTACTTCTACCAATCTTTCATTTCACTCAGGCGATTGTCTTATTTGAATGCGGAGAACACGATAGCGCTATTTCACGCGTAGATGACTTGATCGACATCGTGTATGACGAGTCATCGCGTATCGCTGTCCGGGTACGTAAACGGTGGGATCACTACTACGCAAAGTTAACTTAGATCTGGGACAGGCTCAAATGCTTCTCTTCCACGGAGACATGTCGTTGAGAATGGGAGACCCCGAACGAGCTGCAGGATGGCTCGCGCGTGCGCAGGAAGCCATCCCATTTCAAAAAGGTCCCCAGCTCAGGGATATTTCACTCGTAAGCTATTCGTTTTGGCGTCCTCCTCATGCGTACCGACGATATTGGAAAGATATTTGGATGGGACTTTGACGGTCTTGCTCTCGCCGTTCAGGAGCAAATTCAAAAATGTATCAAGCCATTCGAAGACATGGGGGACGCGGCAATCCAGTCCAAGGATCCAGGAAAGGCTATCGAGCGATATTCTCGTGCATTGTCCTTGCATCCGTCCAACCCTGCGGGTCTCCTCGTTAAACGAAGCGAAGCTCAAGCCATGCTGAACTCCTGGGAGGATGCATTGAAGGATGCAGGCGACGTATGACACATTCTCTCCATGATACATCATGATTCTGACTTTGACCGACCCAGGCTATCGAGGCGGACCCTCATTATCCACGGGCTTACGAGAGAAGACATGCGGCACTGCACGGTCTGAAGCGCTTCAGCGAAGCAGTTGACGCGTATACACACATGTTTTCCCTCATGGAAGACCAAGACCCCTGTCGTAAGCGTCACCTCACCAGTATAAGCACAATATCGTGATTTCAATTGCATAAACCTAGGCAAGCAATATGTTTTACCCACGCGGTCGGAGGTGGCCATCATTAGCGTCATTCGCGAGGTCTCCAAAATATGCCCACTTGTCCTCATTGACGTCAAGACTGGTTTTCTCTGCAACGAACAGGAGAGAACAGATACATTCAAGTCAGAGCCGCAGTTCATGGAACTGGTCTCTTCTATGACGCTGGAGCTGGACAATGGATACATCATGCGAGTGGTGGGAAAATATTTCGAATATGTGACATTTTCGCATGTATGGGAAGGGAAGGAGCCTTCATTCCAGGACGTCAAGTTGGTCAAATCGGTCTGGAATCTTGATTCATCCCCGCTCAACAACAAGCTGCGCAGATTTTGTGAAGTCGTTCGCGAGGACGGATACCGATGGGCATGGTCCGACACATGCTGCATTGATAAGATGAACAGCAGGGTGTTGAATCAGTCGCTCACAATGATGTACAAATGGTACGAAGCATCTGCCACCACATTCGCCCTCCTTGCGGACGTAAACTCTCCGTCGGCTCCTGGTGGTCTCAAGGACAGTAAATGGATGACTCGGGCCTGGACCTCGCAGGAACTTCTTGCACCCAAGGTGATCCGATTCTACGATCGCAATTGGAAACCATATCTCGGTGACACCCGTGTCAACCATAAGGAGTCCCCAGAGATCATGCAGGAGCTCGCGAATGCCATCGGCATTCCTCGGGAAACTATCAAAGCTTTCAACCTCCACAGTCTTAGTGTACGAGAGAAGCTCCGACTAGCCTCAACGCGTGACGCGACGGAGGAAGAAGACATCGCATACTCGTTGATTGGTATCTTCAAAAGTGATATCCGACCACACTACGGAGAAAGAGCTGCTGCATTGGGCCACCTGCTAGAGGAGATCATAACTCGTACTGGCGAGGTGACAGTGCTTGCCTGGACGGGCAAATCATCGTCTTATAACAGCTGCCTTCCTGCTACCCTTGCCGTTTACAAGCAATCTCCGCATGTTTCGCCTACGATCAGGGATGTCGCAATGGACCAGGGTATCGCGGCGTTAAGAGTATCGGTATCTCACGCAGACGCGATGGAAATCCACAGCCAAATCACCCGTTTACCAGCAGCTCGTTTCACCCATCGCCGACTATACCTCCCATGCATCGTTTTCTCAGTCAAGAGACTCGGTTTACAGAATTTCGGGAGTGGTCATGAAAACCATTACCGTTCTCGTGTACCAGGGATTGGCCATGTGGAATTCCACACATCGGACAAGTTGTCGCTGACGGAGCCACGCAAACTAGTTTTTGTTCATCCGTGGGTTCGCGATCTCCTCGATCCACTTGACGGATTCCCCTCAGGTACCAAGTCAGATGATGATTCATCTGAGTCTGATTCGGAGCCCGAGACCGCGTCCGACCCTGAGCCCAGTCGACCATTGCGTGCCGTGCGCACTACCTCAATGGATAGGGATACCCGGGTATGGCGTCTCCTCGTTCGTCTGCAACAGCCATTCCACGCGCTGCTGCTCCAGCAACAACCTCATGGAGAGTTCAAGCGAGTTGCTACCGAGCACGAGGTCGTTGTGCCACGACTCGATCCTCAGATCAACCTCACCAAGGATATCTGTGTTAAAGTAGTAGAGATATTATGATGGGGGTATAGGGTTCTATCACTTCGATTCGTCTAGCTTACGCCGTCCCCGCCTTGCTGTTTCGTCTTTTTCGCTGTCGCCTCCCTCCGTTCCACGATGTTCATCTACTTCATAATTGTTGTTGCTCTGCACCGTGTCGTATACTGCAACCCATCATTCTATCGTACTGTTGACGCATTCATAGCTATTATAGTTGCTCCAATGTACACAAATGAGATTATATCACACTTGATTGAGATCCCTCTAGTGAGACAGCGCTACACATGACGATTCAACGATTGATCGTGCTCACCATTGAGTGGTTGCATCAACAAGTGCTGGCGGGACTGCACTACCTGGGCTTGCGTATGTCCCTCGTCGCCGGGCCGGTAGTGCCTCGAGTCGAAATCCCAGCAAACATACACCCACCACGTGCAGTCCCCAGGTTCGGACTTGATTTAAATTATCCTCGCCCGAGTGTAGAGCGTTTGACTACGATATCATGAACTTGAAGCTATCCTAGTTGGTTATGGCATCCACCAAGTATAAACAACTGTTGCTTTCTGTTCTCAGGGTTCAGGAATCAGGATTTCTATGCAAGATCTTGAACTACAGCCATACCACCAATTTCAAACCTCAGAGACAGAAATAGTGTAGCATCCCTTACCCCCGACACCACAAAAGTGAATCTTTTGGTAGTTAGTCCTCGTGTTGATCCTACGTTTCGCAACATTATCCCCTCGGCAGAATTAAAATCGAGCTAACCATCGTGATGGGCCTCTTGTCACTCTCTGGTGGCACTAACGCAACATGTTAGATTGTCAATGTCTAATATGGCGGAGTTATATCTCGAAGATTTAGCTAACATCGAATGAACAGATCCGGTGAGCCTGGGAAAGAGTGTATGTAGGTGGGCTGTTGTGGGTGTTGAAGCGAGCACTCTGTCCTCCATGAATGATATACAGAAGAGTCGTCACAGGAACTTCGATATATCTGTCTTGCAGACCACCTGCGGCCTGGGTCAGACTCAGGAAAATCACAACCCAGGCCGTGGTCTGGTGACCATGAGTGGTTACCCAATGAATCAAATGGCATTAAAATACTGCAGTGCTACGCCATTATAGGTAGGTATGTCCATGTTTGTTAATGATATGACGGCAGTCAATCAAGGGATATGCACGCATGGGAACATGGTACCTGTCCCTTCGAGGAATTTGTTATATGATTCTTCGCCCCCTTATGGCGTCCCTCTTGAGCGTTCAGGTGAGTAGGATCAGTTTATCTTGAACATTGGAAACCAGCGTCCTTCGATTATACATTGAACGGTGTGGCCTATTCCGTGCTATCCCTCGCCAAATTTCTTGATGATAAACCACCCCAAGCTTGTCCTTTGGCGCCCAACATGGCTTCGAGCTTTTCATCCTTTCTTGGTATTGCCATCATGCGAAGCGTAATGCTGTGCGTCTCACATTAGCGGTGCGCACAGGATCCAAGTCAAAGGTCACTGCCAGTGCAGTGTCTTCCCTTAGGTTCATGTTATTTGTAATTCTGCCCAGTTTATTTCTCTATTTGCCTATCCAGGTATATAAAGCACATGCGCGTGGAACCTTTTGGCGCTACCCTCCAGAGCGTGTCGTTCGCATATCTCCCCACTGACCCCTCTGGCAAAGCTGACCCACATTCCATGATCACCACGTTGACTTCACTCGAGACGTCTCGCTTCACTCTTGATGTCTCTGGCGTGTTGGGTCTCTTCGGTGGAGATGCAGCTATTTCTGCCATGACCACGCTCCACGTTCACAAAGGCCGGCAGTGGTTGGGGTGGTACAACACTCCAGGATCATATCAAATCGCTAAGAAATACGGTCTCGCTGCCACATCATCAGTCTTCAAGGCACTCTTCCCAGGCACCCACACCGACCCTGCTAAAGTATTTGACTTTGATGGTTGGCAAGGACCAAGGTTCCAAGGCATCCACTCTGGCACCATTCTGGATAGCACTGATCATTTGGCCTCTGTCCTCATGAAGGAATGTGCTTCCCTGGAGAGTCGAGAACACTTTTTCGGAAGGCAAGGATCAGACATTGATATTAGCATTGTCACACTTAACTCGGAGCCTGCCGAGGAGGTGGATCTGGAGCGCCTCAGTACCTGCTCCCCCTTCTTCGCTATTTTCCCCATCACTTTCAGTATTGCTGGCTGCATCACGAGTGGCCTTCTCGGCGATTGGTTTGCGTTCTCCTCGATCCTATTGGGTATACTCAGCAATGGTATATTCTGCCTCGTTATTGGCTCGGGAACCATACGCTTCACCCATCACACACCCGCAGCCGGATCTCCGCCTGGTGATGGTATCCTTGGTTCTAGAGACCAGTTTGTCCTACTGCGGGGAGAAGAGAGTGCCGTAAACTCTATCACTCGTGGCAAGTTCTCTCTCAAATTTCCCAGCGAATCCGATGATGGTTACATCGGATATTGCTCTATCCTCTTTACCATTCAGTTCGTTGCCCAACTATTCCTCATTCCCCAAGCATCGCTACTTGGCCAAATCATGTTCGTCTCCTCGTTTGCGGCCTCTTGGGTTTACAACTTGGCACTCTCCGCATACGACAAGGAGAAGATCCAAAGACAGATCCTGCTAGACCAAGTACTTCGGCAGGAAAGACCATTGGAAAAGCACACGTTCCGTACGCGCACCATCGCAGCTGTGTTCGCACTCTGTGTCCTCCTCCACGATGGGCGAGCCAGAGTGAAGAATGGCACCCCCGCGCCTCGTGAATCGACGGATCATCAGGATGATGTGCTATGCTACAGCCCTGGTGGCTCTACTCTCTCTTCTGACATACAATCAGCCCCCCTCAACCCTTATCTGCTCCCCCGCTCCCTAGAGCACCACAACAACCATCGCGTGGTTGCAAGCAGGACCCTCGAGGCATACCTACCTAACGACACCGAAGTCTGGAGAAAGTGGAAGGAGACTCTCTTGGAACGACTCTGCACGACAGGAGTGCTTCGCTTTAGAGATGAAGACTGGGACGTGAAAGAGTATACTGATGAACAGAGGTTTTTACTGGAGACACTTTGCGGTTATGCGGAGAGAGCCTACGATGTTTACGAAAATTCCGTCAATCGCTCCCCTGATTAGTTACCGAAAGAGTCAGCTACAGGTACTACTTTACGCGTCCCCACATCAGAACCACATCGATTCTATCTTTCGTGGGAGCCATGTGTTCTCATGTTCTACATGATTGCCACATTTTCGAGGGCTGTTACTACGAGATCTTACATCTTTACGATTAGCGCATTTAGCCTTTGTTTCCGGTCGATTATCTAAGCCCACGCTTCTCAATGGTCACACTATTGTGCACGCTAGTTTTGATCCTCGCTGTTCCTGTTGTATCGCCTTGCAGGTACCAGTGCTACCAACGGGTCCATGGCGGTGGACACACAAACGAACCATCTGCTCGTCTTCGTATCCCTGAACAGGTCTCCGTGGCCGTTTTGTAACTGAGAGGGCAGCAAAGGTCAGCAAGCCACGAATTGTGCACACGGAAAGTAGGCAAACTCGTGAGGGTACGTGGTTGGTATGCGCTCAATGAGAACGCAAAGTGTCTCTGCCTGATTGATAGGACTGTGAAGCAAAAAAAAAAGGCCCGGCGGTTCCCATGGGACAGGACCAAAAGATGACCCGCTGTTATTATCCATGATATTGCTAGGTCATCATTTAGCCTCAAGATTAAGCGTGAGCAAGTCCGTACGAAACTTTTGTTGTCGTGACTGTCCAATGTCGAAGGCTGCTCGCTTCTGGTCCTTGCTCGCGAATAGATGCCTAGCACGGTACGTCAACGTGCGAGAGGGTGTGGGGCTTATCCAGCATGCCAACGCTGTCAGTAACCAAATGCTTACATGGAAGGGACTAAAGATCAGAAGGGATGTTGCCGAGAGGATGAGTGGTGATTTTCCCGTCACCGTGTCCAGTCGCAGGGTAGCCAGTATCCGGGAAGAGGGCAATCGACTCTATGCCGATTTGCTGTCCTCGATAGCAGAACCAACTTGAATGTGTATCGCCATGTCGATGGACAAGAGGAAACAGCCTGCGAAGGTCAAAAGTCTTCACTTTCTTGTTCTCGGATACTGCGAAAATGTTCTGCCTGTCGTGTGACTAGGCAAGTGGAGTGACTGAGCCGGCATTGGGTGTGATAGTGTTGATGTTGACGAGCTGGTACGTGCCGCAACTCTTGCACCAAGCCTCAGGTCCCCCGAAACAGGTCACCACATATACGATCGACTTCTAGGATGACTTTTCCGCAGAGAAATTCATGGATACTGAAAGCTGTATCGAGGCATTGTCAGGGTGAGTGCGATCACGTTTTCAGGTTCAACGGATTCCTTGCCCGAGTTGAACCGGTGGTTTTAGATTGTCGGATGGATACCTCGGTACGCTTCATGTGCCATTTCTGCTTGGTTGACCGATCAGACTTCATTCATACAACTCCATCTCCTTGACGGCCTGAGTTCTGGGTGAAATTAACGAGTGTGATGATGGTCGACTTTCGCGGGCTGCTTGGTAGTTGTGATGTTGTGAGGTTTGAACTGGTGGAATATAGGGCGAATGTTTGTTTGTGGAACGGAATAGTCATACTCTTTATTGTATAGAGCACGGTTGATCCAGTGTCATGAACTCCAAAAGGCACGGGAATAAGGTGTGCTGGTAGGGCACGCACACAAGCGCCCGTCGCTGTGTAAGCCAACTGATATGTCTATATCAAGATCGGATATGTAGCGCGGGGTGGACTATTGGCGTTTGACGCTGTACTCCCACTATCCTGTGTTTGCGTGTTCTGGAGGGGTATGCGATCGACGGGGAGAGGTACGCACTACTTATATGCGAATATGATCAATGACCACCCATCAACATCTAGATCGCTCGAAAATAATTGAAATCCATGGTCAACATGCGATAAACTCGGTCTTCTTCGCCGAGGATGGCAAGCAGGTAATGAGCGGCGATAGTGAAGGGCTGCTTCGGCGATGGCGAGTAGACGACGGAAGGGAGGTCGGCGAAGCAATTCAAGCAGGGGCGAAAATCTCTGCTGCAGTGCTATCGACGGATCGCAAATGGTTGGCGTGCGGACTCCACGGTTCGAGGTCAAATGTACAGGTGTGGGATGCGAAGACCCACAAGAAGATCCTGGACATCAAGGGCCGCACAGACACAGTGACCGCGGTCGACATTTCCTCTGACTCGACAAAGCTTGCGACGGGCTCGAACGACAAGCGTGCGTTTGTTTGGAACGTGACGACGGGCAAACGGCTCATCGGGCCGCTGTACCATGACAAAGCCGTGGTGGGAGTCCGATTCTCTCCAAACGGTGACCGCATCGCCACCGCCATTCACCACAAGTCGATTCGTGTCTACGACAGCGAAAATGGGAAGCTGCTGTTGGACATACCATGCCCGTTTTACGAAAACCTATCCCCACCGCTTGTCTGGTCGGTAGATGGTTGTCGGCTCTATGCCGTTTCGTACACGAAGGTCAGGCATTTCGATACTTCAGGATCCTCGCACGGTGAATGGCTCGTTCCGGGTGGTTCGCCACCCAGCTGTATCGCACTATCGCAAAATCAAAAGTTTATTGCCGTCGTCGCAAGCCGGTCACTATCTTTTTGGGACACCACTACTCATAAGCAAATTGGTTCTGTCATCAAGTATGCAAGCGAAATTTGCAGCATCATGCTCTCGCCTGAGGATGAATCCATTGCGACTGGCGAACAAATGGGGAAAATCACCATTCGGTGTCTTCATGATATCCTTCCGGACTCGTACCTTCCAGTTTATGTAAGTGATTAAACATGTGGAGGTCGGCGGATCTAAACGGTCGTAGGCTACTTCCTTCATTTCCTCGCCACGTGAGTATTCAAACGTCAAATACTTTCTTGTTCTGATGCTTTCTCTCTTACAGCGCCCCAGCTGCCACTCATCTGTGTCAATGATGCAGTACTTGACTCGTGGATGCGGGGCGACTTGGCTGGCGTCGAACAACTCTTGACAGAACAGATCCTACATCCCTTGGATTATTCTCACACTGCACAAGCTCACGCTCACCGCGCTCTCGTACGGTGCCGTTTGAAAGAGCACAAGAAGGCCCTCGACGACGCCAAAAAGGTAACTTTGGATCATCCGTTGTCCCATCTCATCTTGACTATCGCACGCCGAAGTCCATCGAAGTCCAACGATCCGCTATCGGTCACATCGCACTCGCAATTGCCCGCGTCGGAAATGGCGAACACGACTCAGCTATTTCTGTGTTTGACGTCGTGTTCGCTGATAGCATATCGATTGGAAATGATTTCCTCTTATTGATTAAGGTATGCGTCTACCGTATTTGTCGATACTTTTACTAATATTTCATTTCATTCAGACGATCGTATTTTTTGAATGTGGAAAACACGACAACGCTATTTCACTCGTAGAGCATTTGATCGCTATCGTGAATGACAACTCACCATATATCGCTGTCCGGGTATGTAAACGGTGGGATCACTAGTACGCAAGGTTAACTAGATCCGGGACAGGCTCAAATACTCCTCTTCCTCGGAGACGTGTCATTGAAAGAGGGAGACCCCGATCGAGCTGCAGGATTGCTCGGGCGTGCGCGGGAAGCCATCCCATTCCGACAAGGCCCCCACCTCATTGTAATCTCGCTCGTACGCTATTTGTTTTGGCATCCTCTTCAAGTGTATCGATCATATTTGAAAGATATTTGGATGGGACTTTGAGGGCCTTGCTCTCGCCATTCAGAAGCAGGTTCAAAAATGTATCAAGCCATTCGAAGACATGGGCGACGCAGCAATGCGGTCCAAGGATCCAGAGGAGGCGATCGAACGATATTCTCGTGCATTGTCCCTGCATCCGTCCAATCCCGCCGGCCTCCTTGTTAAACGAAGCAAAGCCAAAGCTATACTGAAGTCGTGGGTGGATGCGTTGAAGGATGCAGATGACGTATGACCCTTCTCTTCTGGGTGCTTGATGATTCTAAATTTCACCGACCCAGGCAATCAAGGCAGACCACGAGCGCCCATGTGGATACGAGAGAAGGCATGCGGCTTTGCATGCTTTGCAGCGCTACGACGAAGCGGTTGATGCACTCGACCGCATGCTTTCCCTCGTGGAAAGGTCTCTCGACAAAGAGACCTCCCGTAAGTGTCAACATACCATCGCGACGACAATATCGTAACTTGTTCACAGAAGTAGCCAAGAAATATGACCGTTCGAAAACGGAAATCGATAAGGTCGTTGGCGACATTGTCAAGATATCCCCGCTCGTCCTTATCGACGTCGAGAGTGGTCGTCTGTGTGACAGCTCAAAGCGGATCGATACATTCAGGTCGGAGCCCCCATTTAAGGAACTGGTTTCCTCCATGACACTGGAGCTGGATGACGGACGCATCTCCCGAGCGGTGAAGAAATACTTCCAATACGTGACATTTTCGCATGTCTGGAAAGGGGAAGAGCCCTCGTTCCAGTTGGTCCAGTCAGTCCAGTCAGTCCGGCATCTCGATTCATCACCACTCAATCACAAATTGCGCAAATTCTGCGAGGTGGTTCGGGAGGATGGATATCGGTGGGCATGGTCCGACACCTGCTGCATTGATAAGACGACCAACACTGTGTTGAACGAGTCGCTCAAAATGATGTATAAATGGTATGAAGCATCCGCCGCCACCTTCGTCTTTCTTGTGGACGTAGACTCTCTGTTGGCCATCTGCAGTCTCAAGGACAGTATTTGGATGACACGCGCCTGGACTGCACAAGAACTTCTCGCTCCAAAGGTGATCCGATTCTACGATCGCAATTGGAAGCCATACCTCAGTGACACCCGTGCCAACCATAAGGAGTCTCCCCAGATTATGCAAGAGCTCACGGACGCAATCGGTATTCCTTGCCAGACCATCACCGCTTTCAACCCAGATAAACTCAGTATCCGAGAAAAACTCCGACTGGCCTCAACGCGCAACGCGACGAGGGAGGAAGATATCGCATACTCCTTAATTGGGATCTTCCAAAGTGATATCCGGCCCCACTACGGAGAGGGATACGCTGCATTAGGCCTCTTACTGGAGGAGATTGTAGCTCGTTCGGGCGACGTGACGCTGCTTGCCTGGACAGGCGAGTCTTCGCACTATAACAGCTGCCTTCCCTCCACCCTTCGTGTTTATAGCCAAGTTCCGCGCGCTTTGCCCGCCATCGAAGATGCAGAAATGGACGCACGCGTTGCGGTATTGAAAAGTTCATTATCTCCGAAAGATGCGATGCGTATCCACGACAAGATCGCCCGTTCACCAGCAGCCCGCTTCTCCAACCGCCGACTACACCTTCCGTGCATCATTTTCACAATCAAGTGGCTCGGTTTACAGAAATTTGGGAGTGGCCATGAAAATTATTACCGTGCTTGCGTATCAGGAATCGGCTATGTGGAGTTCCGCACATCAGATAGGCTCTCGATGCACCAGCCACGCAAGTTTGTTTTCGTGCATCCATGGATGCGTGATCTCCGTGGTCCACTTGACGAGTTTACTTGGGGATGCATGTCGGATGATGATCCACCTGAGCTTGATTCGGCGGCCGAGACCGTGGCCGATTCCCCGCCGAGTCCACGGCTGCGTGCTGTGCGTTCCACCGGAACGGATAAGCTTGCTCGGGCTTTTCGGCTCCTCGTTCGTCTGCAACAGCCATTTCATGCGCTGTTGCTGGAACAACAGCCCCATGGAGAGTTCAAGCGGGTCGCCACTGAGCACGAGATTGTTATGCCAAGACTCGATCCCCAGATCAACTTCGCGGAGGATATTTGTATTGAGGTGCTAGAGATATTGTAACGAGGGGCATGTGGTTCTAATACCACTATTCATTTCTATCGTACTCTTGACGAATTCATAGCTATTGTAGTTGCTGCTACGTACACGAATGAGATTGTATCATGCTTGATCGAGATCTGTCTCGTGAGACAGCGCTACACACGACAATCTGACGATTGAGTACTATAAGAGTACTGAGTGGCTGCATCAACAAGTGCTGGCGGAACTGCACTAGCTGGGCTTGCGAATGTCTTTCGTTGCCGGGCCGGGTCGTTCAAATCGGTGGCCTCTCGAGTCGAAATGCCAGCAAACCACACACCCACTATATGCAGTTCCTAGACTCGGACTTGAATATCCTCGCCTGAGTGTAGAGCATTCGACTACGATATCATAAAGCTGACCTAGTTGGCTATGGCGTCGACCAAGTATAACAACTTTGTTTTCTGTTCTCCGGCTTCAGGATCTCCATGCAAGATTTCGAACCACAACGCTATTACCTATGACACATCAACGCGATCTGCATGAACGCCGGTCTGAATTACCCGACATGCTCCCAGTGGGAGCATCATCATCTGCAATCAACCCTGTGTCCAAGACCCCAGAACATTTACTGCTTGGGGGCTCTCGGGCACCGAAACACAGTACGTTTACCATGTCCGTTTTGAGGCTGTGCTAGAGACAGGCCAGGTAAGTGCGCATGTGCCATAACATGCGGAAATTTTAAGAACGAAGTGTTTGCAATTGCGAGTGCTTTCTCTTGTATGACTGGTGCTCGACAGGCGCCTTCCCAGAAGGTCTGGACCTGGACGATGCAGCCAGAGGCAGGTAGGAGAGAGCGGACAGGGTGCGATTTCGAGGCGATTCAGAAGGGTCTCATCAGGGCAGGGGGCTTACCGCTACCCCGACCGCTTCCTTTCCGAGCAGAGCTATGGAATCTACTACCACTGGGCCATACATCCGGGGAGTTGGCCGAGCATTGTACACAAGGGGAGGGCGATCGAGGCATACGATCCGTAAGACCTGTGGTTCTCCAACACCACGCTGCCGCACAGGTCCATCGGATGGGGAACACGTCAGTCATCCATCTTCAAACCTTGATGATAACACCAGACAGGAGCACACGCACTTGCATTGCTCCGCCTTGCCCTTTCCCTTGAAAACATTCCCCGCCTCTGGCGTTCTAGATCCGACGCTCTTATCCTCTGTCACACTGCTTATATTCATTTCCGTTATCATGCTCTCCGATCGCATATGACAACATCTCCGTCAGAACGTTTTTAAACGCTTCCCGGAACCTTCCATGATGAAGTGCAAAGGTGCCGTGTCCGCCCCCTCGCCTTCACAGGCATATCCAGATCCTCCCCTCGCAGCCGTCCAAAGGCACATATACATACACACCTCAAACTCGAGTTAGTCCATTACACTACTACCGCTCCTGGGCCTGACCGACGAGCGACCCTGCAGCTGCGCGGACTGCAGGCTCACGGCCCTGAGTTCATTCCGGATGAGCTCGCTTTAGTGAGCACGCGGGGCAGAGGGGACCCATCGCAGAGACGTCACAGGGCGTGCAACTTGTCTTCTAGTAGCATTGAACTTGATGAAGCGGCACATGGGTGTCAGTGTAGCGCTTGTCGCGGAGGATATCATTGCTATGAGTGTTGAGCACAGCAGACTTCACTGTCGGGGTTGGTCGATTAGATAAGTCTCTTTCTTCTTATTCCAAAGTGTGCGTGTTGGAGGGTTGATATCGAGTTCATATCAACTTCCCCACCAGGAGAATACAAATGCCATACCTGGTAGAACTAGTCCCTGAGGCCTGCGCTTCGAGCACAGATCCCTGAGACTCATTGCATCCAGGCATCTCACGACGTAACGTGTGTAATTAACTTCAGGAACGTTCCAGATTTGAACAGAGCTACTGAGTAGACTTACAGCCCAAGGGTGTGTTCCACTGGCAATCGAGATTAGTTGCCAGTGGTTCGTGTCACAGACGTGTCCCTTGGCATCCAGAAATTGAACCATGTGTGTTTGGCGCTCTGAATCGCAAGGCAACATCACACAAAACCGTCTGGAGTACTATCCATCCCCTACGTCTCCATTGTCAACTTGTGTTTCATGCAAATGTGGAGGGCAGTTGCTGCATACCCTGTGAGGCTTGACCCTAATCTTGAGATGGACGGCCAGAAGTGTTTTCTGCCATCCCGAACGTGCGCACGGCGTCGAACGTAGTGATCGTGAGGGGTGGTAAACAATGCGACTTGAATGTGCTGCAAAGTGTAGTGTAAGCTCCACAATTCCAGTTCACATTACAAACATGCGCTGACGCATCATGGCAGCTGTGCGGCACCTACTAGTACTAGTAGAGAGCAATAAGCTCCAACTTCTATTACCACCTATGACACCGTATAATTGACTCTTCATCCAGATTGCATTGGTAGATGAATTTCCGCCTGCTTGGGCAGCGGAACCCTTGCTTATTATGTAACCACATGAAATCAAGCTGGCTGTGAGTGTTCCCCACATTAATTGTGGGGGAATCATGTCATCCCAGGCGAAGTTATTCTTCGAACTTGAAGGCTCAACTTTCAGTGGGGTCATCTCCTAGAAAAGGCCTCTGATAGTTTCGACTTGCACACCACTTTACTGCTGACTTGTCACAAACCCAAGGATAAGTTGGCTACCAACCACCAGGGTCCTTGCGTAAACATCAATTCACCGTTTATGATATGAACCTGAACTTGCTGGAACGTCCATATCTACTCGTTGGCGCCTGGTATTTGTCTCTTGATACACCGATGAGTCTTCTTATGCGAATGCATTTTATCTTAGACCAGATTATCAGGTGAGGCTTCCGCGTCGCACTTGTAAGCGCCTGAATATTGTTATAAGTATCCCAAGACTTCTCCCGCTGCCACTACAGTAGCCTGCGTTCAAAACCGGAAATTTCAAATTTTACCCCCTCGACCACACTTTTGCGCTCCTCAGTACTTTACGGTACTCTCTGATCCCGTACAATGGAATTAGGGTATGCCTTCATCTTGGTCGTTTGCCTTATTCTGATACGCATTTGTACAGCTCGACGAGTCGGAGTGCATCTTTACCAGTTGATCTCAGCTATCCACCAGATCTCACTGCCACGCTTCAGCGGGACAAGAAGCGTATTATGGGACATGGTTCTTTTGGCACCGTTTATCGTTGCTTCTGCACACAGAGCGGGGAGGTTAGCATGTTCGCATTCGCACTGCACTCAATTTATATCTATACTCCCTGTATTTAGGTCGCAGTTAAGGCTATTACCTTCGATTCTTGCATGGTTCTAACCGAAAAGGATGTATTCATGCGAGTGAGTTGGCCACAAGGTCCGCCATACGTTTGTTGACTTCGAGTGTGGCCGTAGAAAATGAAACGCGAGCTTGGAATATGGAGAAGATTAGACCACCCCAACATCGTGCCACTCCTGGGTTGCGCACGTGGTGAAGACTTCGGATCTGATCATCCATGCTTGGTTTCGATGTGGATGCCACATGGAACACTGACTGAGCATGTCAAACAGCGTGGGACCATGCTTTTGCTTCCTGAACGTATCAATCTTGTGGGTTCAAGATATTTTGTTACGGTCACCAATTTTACGAATATCCGGTTTATGCCACAGATTAAAGGATCGATTGCTGGACTACAATATCGTAGGTTTAATAACTCTGGTTTGTTGTGGTTTTTATATGACACTCTCCAGTACATTCGAACGATATCATTCATGGAGATCTTCACCCAGTGGGTTATATCATCTATTGATAACGTCGCCCTGTCTGATTTGTCATCTGCAGGGAAATATTCTGATTGATGGCGAACATAACGCACGTCTCACCGACCTTGGTTACTCTCAAACTGTTAGACCAATGCAGGATTTATCTTACCTCTGGACTGACTCCGTTCGTCCCGGCGCGTCAATATGGGCCGCACCGGAACTATTGCATCCCAACTTGTATCCGGATCCCAAAGTCGAAGCTACGCTTAACAGCGACATTTATTCTCTCGGTAGCATCATCCTCTTCGTGTGTCATCTCTCCATTCCTATCCTTCAGTTCCTAAACTGGACGTGTAGATCCTTTCTGAACAACTCCCATGGAAGTGCAAAACAGAGGCCGAAACTAAATTAAAGGAGTTCCAGAATCCCCCACGGCCAGGGTGGCCTGCCAAAATTCCGGACGGTGTTTGGGATTTCATCGAGCGATGTTGGTCTCCACGACATCCGAGAAACCGACCATCAGCCCAAGAGGTATCGTCATTCGCCAGTGACAAGCTAGAGCGATTGTTGCAGCCTAAGTATGTTGCTTTCATGTTGTTGTTACTATCACCTGACCACATTCATCGAAGCCCTGCATCTGAGATCAACGTCGTGCTGTTTGGTCCCCTTGGGTGCGGAAAGAGTTCAATTATCAATCTTCTTGCCGAACAACCAATCGCACAAGTATCCACGGATGCGAAGCCTTGCACTAGGCGTTCCCAATGGCACGAGATATCCGTCGGCGGAAGGCGATTCCGGTTATGGGACGCGATGGGATTCCGTCTCGCTGACGGGGGGGGTACCAGTCCTCTTTTACCTTACGAACAAGCCCATGCTATCCTGCGAAATCTCCCAAACGGCGTTAACCTTATTCTTCTCTGTGCAAGCAAGGATGCAATCCTCCCGTCGCTCGGTGGTCTCTACTATTTGATCAACGATTTCTTCTATCGCGGTCGTGCCCCGATAGCCTTCATCGTGACCCATTCTGATGCGCCGGATGAACAGTGGTGGGAACGCAATCAACAAACCATCGCTCAAAGAACTGGTATTCCAGTTCAATCCCTTCCCCATGCATGTACCACCACGGTTCAGGCTGGCCGCGATCAATCCAAAGAAGCGCTGAAATCACTCTTGCAAACTTACGCCACTGCTATTTCCCCGATTTCCCCCAATCTTGACCTTTCGGATCTTACGAAAGCCTCTCTTAACCTTACCACGCGCTGCGGGTTGGACAGTCCTGATGCCACAGCACTGCTGGAAAAGTTTAGCAGACAACCGCGCCCCTTCAACGTTGTCTTTTTCGGAGAAACTGGGGCCGGGATGAGCTCGGTCATCAATCTCATCGCCGGGCATCCCGTTGCCCAAGTCTCTTCAACGATCGACAGCTGCACAATGGATTCCCGTTCATACGGGGTCAACACCGGCATGCAGCAGTTCCTCGTCTGGGATACCATGGGTCTCAACGGCATCCACGTTGGGGACGAAATGTCCAGACGTGCTACAAACAACGCCTCTCAACTCGTTCGTAACCTGTCCAGGGAGGGTGGCGTTGACCTGCTCGTGTTCTGCAAGAGAGCAGGCAGGCTGAGCCCATCGGAGCTGGACGGCTATAGGTATTTCGAAAGATCCCTTTGCGAGGGGCAAGTGCCAGTCGCTGTCGTCATCACCCACCTCGAATCGGTAGACCCAATGGAGAAGTGGTGGGATGTGCACGGCGAAGGCGTCCTGAAGGCTATCGGTGGTGATGTGATCGGTCACGCATGCATCACGTCACTAGCGAGCGACGATCCCAACACCATCAAGTTCAGTCAGAAACTTTTGG